>APFE031545336.1:5377-53377 GCA_000404065.3 Pinus taeda | reverse complement strand
TAGCTGAAAGAATGAATAGAACAATCTTGAATATGGTACGATCCATGCTTTTCTTCAAAAATGTAAAGATAATGTTTTTGGCTGATGCTGTTCTATGTGCTGCATATATAAAGAATAGATGTCCATCTAGTGCTATAAGAAACAAGACTCCTTATGAATTGTGGTATGGACATGTTCCTTCGGTCAAACATCTCAGGATTTTTGGTTCCACCTGTTATGCTTTGATACCAAAGGTACATAGAAACAAACTTGGTTCTAGAAGTCGTAAGTGTATTTTCTTGGGGTATTCAAATACCTCCAAAGCATACCGCCTCTATGATGAAGAAAATAAAAAGTTTGTTATATCTAGAGATGTAATTTTTCTTGAACCATCCAAATCTGACAATGTTGTTGAGCGACAACTTGTTCGCTTGGATAGATTCACAAAAACGAAATCATTTCAAGAATTTGAAAATCAGATTCCACATCTTGAAGGGGCGATTCCTATACTAGATCAACATGTGGAATCTTCTTCTGAAGAATACTCTCCCCCGACTGAAACTCCAACAACGGATGATGCTTTAAGTGATGTAATTGATAGAATTGGGAGAATCAATCTTGATTCACTCCCAACTCAATCAACAGAGCAGCCTGGACCATCTCAGAAAGGTCCCCCAAAGTGGCTGACAAAGACACTTGAAAGTGTTCATCCTGATGAAATTGGAAAAACAGGAACCAGAAATGCAAATCGACAAAATGGAGGTGATGTAGATTACTCTAATTCACCTGTTGATATGGATGTTTCTTATGATTGTGAATTGAACTTGTCTACAGATTTTGAACCAACTTCCTTTAAAGAAGCTGCTTCTCATGATGAATGGAAAGAAGCAATGCAAAAGGAGTATGATCCCTCATAAAGAACGTCACTTGGAATCTGGTTGATCCTCCATTTGGAACCAAACCAATTGGCTTCAAGTGGGTCTACAAGAACAAGTACAAAGCTGATGGCTCACTTGACAAGCACAAAGCTAGGCTTGTGGCAAAAGGTTTTGCACAGAAGGAAGGGGTCGATTATGAGGAAAATTTTTCCCCCACAGCAAAATGGGCCACCATCCGGACACTCTTTGCGCTAGTAGCTCAAAACGGTTGGAAATTCCATCAAATGGATGTAAAAATTGCCTTCTTGAATGGAGATCTAAAAGAGAATGTTTTTATGTCCCAGCCTAAAGGATTTGCTGTGAAAGGACATGAATATAAAGTATGCAAACTTGTGAAGTCCTTGTATGGCCTCAAAAAAGCACCCGAGCCTGGTATGAAAAGCTAACTGAGCATCTTCTGAAACTCAACTTCAATCATTTTGATCTTGATGATGCAACTTTATTTGTCAAGAAAGTTGGCAAAACAGTTGTATATCTTGTGGTATATGTAGATGATCTTTTAATGACAGGGAACAATGAAAGCTACATTGCATCCATAAAGAAGGAATTTGGGAAAAGTTTTGAAATGACTGATTTGGGCTATGTTCATTACTATCTTGGCATTGAAGTAACCCAACATCCAAAGTCCATATTTCTTTCTCAAAAGAAATAGATTGGAGATTTGTTAAATAGATTTGGCAGGACAGAGTGCAACCCTCTTACCACTCCAATGGAACAAAACTTAAAGCTCACATCTATTGACGGAAAGGAATTTGAGGATGCAACAAAGTATAGATAGCTTGTAGGAAGTCTCAACTACCTTACTACTACCAGACTAGACATTTCATTTGTTGTTGGAATCTTCTCCAGGTTTATGCAAAAGCCTTGTGAGGGACATTGGTCTGCTGCAAAAAGAGTTCTAAACTACTTGAAGGGAACTCAAGACTATGGGATCAAGTACACACAGGTGGATGACTTCAGTTTGATCGGATACTCTGATTCAGACTTCGATGGAGACAAAGAAACTGGAGTATCTACTTTAGGATATGATATGAGTCTTGGATCAGGAGCTGTCTCCTGGAGATCACGCAAACAATCAGTTCTAGCAGATTCCATAACAGAAGCAGAATACGTGGCAGCAGCTGAAGCAACAAAAGAAATTGTGTGGCTCAGGAAAATTCTTGAAGATTTGCAGGTAAAACAAGTACAATCAACTCCACTCATGATTGACAACACATCTGCAATAAAGTTGGCCAAGAGACCAAAGTTCCATGATCGAACAAAGCACATAAATACCAAATATCATCTGATCCAACATCATGTTGAGGCCAAAATAGTCCATTTCCACCATTGTTCCAAAAATGAGCAAATTGCAGACATCTTCACCAAGCTTGGAAGAGAAAAGCTTGAAAGATTCAGAACGATGCTTGGACTCACCAACGTCCCTTCAGATTAAGGGGGGGAATGTTGACACCTAATCCTCACGATTGGGTGAATTTATGTAAGTAATTAAATTAGGAACGTGAACAGTCATCAGGAGATGAACTGAGCAATCACACCCTTTTGTATATAACAATAACATACCTAATGGAATAGAATGAACCCGTTTTTCTGCCAAATGGAGTTACTGCTTGGCCTGACAATTCCTTCTATAACCGCTCCTGATCATCATCCCACGCTGCAGCAAGCATTTTTACAGGAAATGATGCATTTTGAAGCCGCAGAGCCACATGGCTAGTCTAACTGATAGGGAGTAGAAAAGCCGCAGAGCCGCAGAGGGATAATGAATCGAAGAAACATGACTAAGGTAGCTGAAAAGCAAAAAAAAATGCCTCAAAGAAAGCTAGAGAGCTAATTGATGAGGTGGAAAAGCTAATGCATAGAGCAACTAAGGGAGTCTTTGGAGTCACTTGGAGGTCAAGTGAAAAGATAGAGAGCTAAAAGTTGCAGAAATCCAAAGCCAGAGCCAAAGAAGCTAGAACCGAAGAGCCAAAGCCAGAGCTGAGAACTAGAGCTAGAGCCGAGCACCCAAGCCAGAGCTAGAGCGAGAGCCTAGACCCAGAAAGCCGAGAGCTTCAGAGCCAAGGGATAAGATGGTGTTTTGAACCCATTGTGTTTTGTGTAAACCAGTGGAGTTGAGTGTGGAGCTTGTAAAAGAACTTAGACCATAATCCTAGAGAGCCTAGTCGAGTTTACTAGAGCTCAAGGAGACATAGCCCAAGAGTTTTGGGTGAACTCCATATTAATTTGCTGTCTTATGTGTTTGCTTATTACTGCACTTGTTGATTGTCATATGTATTTACATATCATCACAAACAACATAATTTTAAAAGAAAATAAAGAATTTTAAAATAAACACCAGCATACACCTTATTTTCAAGCATATTATCAATTCCGCATTGGTTAATCAATAAGACTTGGGCATATGTCAAGCTTTGGAAGTGGGAGTGTTATTGGGAAAACTAGTGTCCATTCAACACTGCTATTCCCACTAAGACGAGTAGCTATCTTAGAAACAAACAAACTAAAGCTACTTTTGTTTTCCTTTATGAGAGATAGATGAGAGAGAAGTAGAGAATACCAACCTCAGTCTTTCGCTTGGCTCCTTGCTTGTTTCCTCCCTCCTTTGACAGAGCTTCGCCACTCCTTCCTTACTTGTCACACTTCAAAGAACACCAATAGAGTCAAAGCAACATAATATCATCAAAGCATAGAGATCTATAACCATAAACAATATAGGATCAGATGTATATTAACCATACAAATGCATATATCAATACGAGATTCAGAAATATACAAGAATATGGAGGAAAACTCAAGTAGCTTTATTGATAGAAATAGTAGAAGAGAGGATTATAACCCATTAGTCTGACCCAATGCCATCCTCCCAGCATGAAAGCCCTCTTCACCTCAAGAAAAAACTAGATCACCCAACAATAAAATGTTGCACAGAGAAACCAACAGGACTTCCTTACAAAATACGAAATTCCAGCCTCTGGATCTCTAAGATGAGGCATCCATATATAGATTTTTGCAGGTGGGTGAGTCAGCTTCTAGGATTTTGATTAGTGTCATCTCTCTAATAGTTCTTGGTTCCACTTGGAGATTTCATGATCTCTTACTCATCCTTGGGTGAATTCAGAAAGGCAAGTGTCAAATGGGCAGTTTTTAGAAGATTCTCTGGGTTTCCACCTAGCAAACTGCCTCTGCCATTCACCTTCTCTCACTCATCACACCCTACAGAAGGGCTTTTTAGTATGCATCACACTTTTTGCATGTGGCAGGTGAGATGCATCGCACCCTTAGCACGGAGCAGTCTGTATGGTTCAGTTTTGACTAGTTCTGAGTAGTTTTTCAGGGAGAACTTCTGGGAGATGATGTAATGAGCTGACCTTGTTCCTTTAGGGTATGAAACAACACTCTTAAGGGCTTAGAAGCCCTTGGTTTATGGAAATATGAGATTGGGTTTGCAATGCCCAAATACGTCTATAATAGTTGACCCCTAAAGCATGAGGTCATAAATCTTTTGATGTTGGGTGAAATGCTTTATCATGAGGATCTGAGGTTTTTCAAACTGGAAGGTGACCTGTAATAAGATACAATACAATACATTATCTTCATAATATTTTCATGATCTAGCTGAGGTGGGCATTCCCATGCTCAACTTTATAAATTCATTTTTATGTACATATGACAGACAACTGTTTGTGTGATAGATTGATGATTCTAGTAGAGCCATCATCCTTTGGCTTGGATGATTATCTGTGTAGCTATGATGTACATTTGATGTCTTTATTTTACTGAATATGTCATAGCTCGGATGGATGAAACTAGATCTAGGATCTTCAAACTCATCCAATCTGTTGGAAATAATACTGAGAGGGGGGGTGAATCAGTGTTATCAAATCAGATACTTTTCATTTTTCATACTCAGATTTATATACGCGACTTCAGTTTAGTATATCCGCGTATATACGCGACTGTGTTAAATGCAACCATCGTACAAGCAGTAATCTTATGACTCAGTTAGCTTATCTTTAGTAAATGCATCAGAACATTATTAACCACATTAACAGTAAACAGGTGTAGTAAAAGAGTACAGATCATCACACATAAGAAGCACACATGAACACCAGGATATAAGGTGGAAACCCAATGTGGGTGAAAACCACCTGCTGCAATTTGTTTCTATCTTCCTTTAATAAGAAACTTATTTTACAATGTACTGGTGGAGTCCTTTACCAGTACATAGGCTTCTACCTGCAGAAGGCTACAACCTTCTTAGCTCTTGTACTAGCCGTTCCATTTACTAGTACGTAGGCGCTGGCCTACTTCACTCATTTTCCAACTGCCCCTGGAAGAGAGCTACAACCCCCTGGCTCTTGCACTGGCCAATATGTTTTAACAGTACATAGGTGTCGTCCTACAATCATCCATGGACCATGTTTCATACATTTTCATACTGGATCCATGAAGCACACCATCATAATCTGAATCACCACTCTCTGAATCACCCAATTCTGAAACCCTGTCAACAACGCAGTCTACATAACTTTGCAACAGCAACCAGATCCAACATCAACTTCAAATATCATACTTCACATTGTATACGCTACTTGGACGAGCCCAACCTACGTGTACATGCACTTTTACCAAAGACAACCCGCGTACAGATCTACAAATTCTACCTCATAACTTTGCAGCTATTCCAGACATCAGAACATACCCAGATCATAACATTCATATAATAAACATGCGTCAATAGATCTAGTCTATCCATACTCAAAGAATATAAAGATAATCATTCCAAGCCTTGAGATCCTAATCCATCATTCATCATCCTTCACATGAGTGCCTCCTTGGTTCAGATTAAGCAAGACATCACCAACCCATAACCAGCATCTAGATCTCACACTTTATCAGATGTTCATCACTTGCTCATTCTTGCTTACCTTCTTACCCTAATGATCTTCTCCTTATATAGGTTTAGGCTTCTCTCAATACCATGGTCCAAAACCATGTCGAACCAATACCTTGGACCCAATACCTGGGGTCAACACTTCTGACCAAATACCATGGACCAAATACCACGGACCAAAACTTCGTTTTCCGACATGTACGCGCCTTTCCTTCTATGAACCTGCATGTGTATGTATACGTGCCTTTTTCTCTGATTACCCGCGTATACACGCACTTTCATCATGGTCAACCTGCGTATATCTTTCTTTTGATCTACTGCACTAGATCTGCCATCTGATTAAGTTGCCATCACTTGTATCATACCTCTGAGTGAGTTGCCATTAAGGACAACACCTGTATCATAATGCCAACACAATCTTCACCCAAAGTACAAGTCGATCCATGTGAAAAGATGTTCTAAAGTTAAACATGGAAAGACATAGCTTGATTACCAGATAAATACATGAGTCGATGTCGAACACCATGTAAAATCTTTCAATCGAAGACCATTAATGTAAACCTGTCGCCGGAAGTGAGAAACTTGCCATTGAGGCATGCAAGCTTCAAAGTACTAAAAGGGTTGTCCCTAAATCGATTTCTTGGATAATGAGCTGTTGTCGAAAAGAAGTGGCCCATCTTAGGAGGGCCTTAATGAATCCCACATCTACGACACGAAATGGAGCAAATGATTTTGTGGAGGTGAAAACGATTTGATGATACAAGGTTCAGGGTGGCGGTCATGAAAGAATGAATTGTGAAGGTATTGCAGTGGATGAGACATAAGCTGGGTTGGTGAATTCTCTGAGAGACTTCTCTTGAACATATCGGTGACACTGAAATGGATTGGTAGCTTAACCCCAAAAATGGATGGTATGGAGGACCAATGGTGATATGACCGGTGAATAGAATAACCCAACCCGACTCAATCATGGTGATGGAGTGAAAGCGTCATGTTCAAGAGCGACCTGCTACCAATAAAGTTTCTTCAAGTTTTCTTCCCAAATTTCCCCAGTCATTTCTGACTAGTACCTCTTTATTTTTTTCAAGCTTGAGGAGGATAACATATGCATGTTCTATAATTTTCCCTTTGGGAAAACCTGTCGCTATGTTTTAACGAGCCTATTGATAGTGAAACTCATTCTTCTTTGCATGGACAAGTTTGTTGCTATTGTTTTAACGAGTTTAACGACAAAGATAACTCGCTCCTTTTCAATTTTAGAGAGTTTGAAAAGAGACGGAAAGGAAACTCCAGTGATCCTTTTTTGTAATATAATCCCTTAAGTTTGAAAAATTATAAAATAATACGAAAGGGATGAATTTTCGATAGTTTTAATGAGCTGAACAAGACAAGCGCTCGATATTTTTGTGTAATGATCCCTCAGGTCCAAAAAGATTAAAATCTATTGGAGGGATAGCACTTTTGATCTCTTTAACGAGTTGGAGTGGCCAAATGCTTGGAAATATTTTCATATTTTACGAGTCAGATGAAAAGAGCTTAAAGGAGACTTGTCTTTGAGGAACAAGTGATATTTTTGGGTAGCAATTGGTTCCAGGTGAGGTTTGGAACTTTTCAATCTCAGCAGTGTAAAGAAGATGGCTAACAAAATCACTCGTTGCAGTTGTTCCTCAAAAGGGGTAAACAATCAAATGGAGGGGTATGATCGGCTAAAAAAGAGTGGAGGTGATGGTAAGAACATGACCAAGGTTCAAAAGCTAATAATAATGCAATCGCAATGGTTATATACCGAAGGTGGGCTCATTTTTTAATGATCTTAAACTCTGGTGGAACATATGCTCATTGCTAGGTTTATTTTTTAACGAGCTTGAACTTCGTGTAAAATTGCTCATGATAATAGTTAGAGATGTTCAATTCACCATTAACACTATGTTCTATTAACGGTCGTCCTACCTGTTCAATTGCTCCATCAAACTAATTAGAAATGTAAATGCATGCTTGAAAAATGAGTTAAAAAACCAATACCTTACTTGAATTACGTGAATAGTAACATAAAAGTAGTTTTTACCTCCCATTTTTACCATTTCATTCAAATTTGGGATTTTTGGAGCTCTGGAGGTGTTTTCCCCCTTGATTTTCATCATCTGATTCTAGGAGATTTTTTGGATGATTTTTGGTACCGTCTGGACCAAGTAGGAGCTAAACCTAAGCTCTTCAATTGCATTCTTTCCTTTTCTGATTCTGAGCATGTTTTCCTACTTTTCTGAACCTCTGGGGATTGAACATTTATTTCTCTCCCCATTGCACCTAGTACACATCAAAAGGTGTGATGCATACTGAGCTGGCCATTGGCCAGTCAGTATGCATCCCACCCAGTACACAGCTAGGGTGTGATGGGCACAAGGAGGAAAGTTTGTGCACTGATTTTTCATGGAAATTTTGCTTGTTTTTTGCCAAATTAAGATCCCAATTCTTCTCATGTTTGTTTTTCAGAGATTCAACGAAGAAAGATGGTCATTACATGGCATGAACGTGAGCATGAAGAAGAGGATATGATTGCCTTACATGATCTGGGTACAATAATTGCATTGCAGAACTGTGACTTGCTCAAGTTCTTCTACATATCTAGCATGAGGCAACAAATCAACTTGTTGCAATATTTTCTCGATGCATGGGATCCGACCAACCAAGTGTTCTAGATTAGAGGTAAATCCATCCCTTTGACTATTGAGGACGTCTACTTTTTGACCGGTTTGTTGAGGCATGGTGCCCCTCTCTCACTATTAGGTTCCACCCGTGGGGGCGAATCCATGAGGGATTACATTCGCCGATATTGTAGAGATGGATCTCAGTCGAGCAGGGATGGCAAGATCAGTATTAGAGACGTCACTGACTAGTCCTTGAGGACTATCTTATTCACATTTTCTAGATTGGCTGGCAGCACAACTCTTCACTTGGCTAACAGGTCGTATATGCAGTATGCCTTGGAATGCCTTGAACCAAGGTATTCAACGGGTGTAATGCAGTACTTCTGGCGATAAAAGAATAGCTTACCAAGGTGAAAAACGGAAGATACAAGAACTTTGTTTATGGTTCTATTCTGACCGCTTTGACCTTGGAGAAGATCCCACTGATGCATCCACAGTACATTTCACTCAGTCTGCTAGCACCGACTGAGCCACAGATGTAGAGTTGGGTTGACCTTATGGCCAGACATGTCGGTCAATCATAGGTTTCATTCTCTGATGCCTTCTTCGAGTGGTTCAACCATCAGCAGATGGTTTATGTCGAGTATCCATATGCTGGGATGGATTTTCGGGGTGACCCAGATTTGGTGCTACCGGCTGGCGAGCAGTGGGGTGTCATAGGTAAAAATATCTGACCATATCTCTGTTTATTTCTTTTATAATGTTCTTGTGTATTTTAAATTTTATCAATACTAATCAAACCCATATATTTGTGCACATATTGAGCCAGTGCGACCAGCAGTGCGCTTGACGGTAGCAGCTACCGTTCCAGTAGGAGAGGTTGTAGGGAGGGCTGTCCTTCACGATCTAGACATAGCCGAGACCCTTGCAGTATTGCAGGATCAGATCGAGGGTCTCACCCTTGGTATTCAAGATGTGAGGACCGATGAGTTACCTCTGAGATTATAGCACCATACCATTGGCGTGCTGAGCCGATGGACTAGGCTTTTACGTATGATCGCACAGGCGATGACTTGCTATCACGAGCACCACTAATCTAGGGTGCTCTTTTGCATTTTTGAGTTTTTGGGTTCTATGACTGATTTTGCCTTGGACACAGAACATTTTGAAAACTCTAAATAGTTATATTTATTTTTGATTTTCATAGCTTTATTTTGGTTAAGTTATATGATCCTGATGCAAATGTTGATGAGATGCTTTCTTTTATAAATGCTGCAAATGTCTATCTAACACATAATTTTCTAATGAATTAGTTAATGTGTTTAATTTTATGGAAATTTGTTGATATTGAATAGAATCAAACTGCCTTTCCAAAATCCTAACCCTTAGGAACATACGATAGATAGTTGGATTCCGAATGAAATAAATGACGGTAAGCTGTAGAATGACGAGTTGTGAGTCTAGCCTAACGACAAGTCGACATATGCCATGTGCGATGGCATCAAAGAGGAGCTATATCAATGCGCTATATTCAGCGATGTTGTTCGTTGACCGAGAAATACATACCCCTCTGAAACTCACTAACTTGTCACTTGGATCAAAGATGGCCCAGGCTACAGAAGATAGGTTCCGCGTACTACGACTAGCTCTGTCAGCGTATCCAACAAATGATTCCAATAGGTTCGACATTTGCAACAAATGCAAAAGTGGACTACCACACCAAAACAATCACTCTTGATGAAAACAAAAATGTAACAAAAGCATATGAAGAGATTACTACACTTAGTCAAGCATAGTAACGCTTAAGGTACAACCCGTTTCGGGGTTGCGATAGTGGAATCCCATCATAATATACTAGCTCATAGGCTCCTTTTGCTAATACATGCTTAACAATATAGGGACCCATCCATCAAGACTGGAAATTACCTGCTCCCAATTTATCAGATTCCTGATCGTAAACACAGATCAGGTCACCTTCTGAGAAGACAGGGGGTTTGACATTCTTGTCAAATTGCGCCTTGACTTGTTTCTTATGTGCTTCGTTAGCCAAGGTGGTGTCATGACGGGTTTCATCCAGTTGGATTAATTCCAATAAATGAGCTTCTTCCTCTGAAGTTCCAGGGAGAAGGTCGACTGTGAGCTTGAGAGATGAAATTTCGCACTGAAATGGTAAGACTGCTTCCAGGTCATACACCAGTTGAAAGGGTGTAAATCTAGTCGCATTTCTCATCGATGTCCGGTATGCCAACAAGGCCGAGTACAGGATTAGGTGCCAACTTCATTTATGGACTCCAATCATCCTTTGCAGCACGCACTTCAGGACTTTGTTGATCGCCTCAACTTGCCCATTAGCTTGTGGATAATACAGAGTAGAGCTATTGTGGGACAATCCTAATTTGGTAGCCAATTCAACCATCATATGATTGCAGAAATGCAATCCATGATCTGTGACTATGGCTTGGATGCCATTTTGTTATTGGGAAAATTAGTGTCCATTCAGAGTTGCTAGTCCCACTAAGACAGGTATTTATCTTAGAAACAAACAAGCTAAAGTTACATGTGTTTTCCTTTATGAGAGATAGATGAGAGAGAAGTAGAGAATACCAACCTCAATCTTTCACTTGGCACCTTGCTTGTTTCCTCCCTCCTTTGACAGAGCTTCGCCACTCCTTTCTTACTTTTCCCACTTCAAAGAACATTTGTAGAGTCAAAGAAGCATAATACCATCAAAGCATAGAGATCTCTAACCATAAAAAATATAGGATCAGATGTATATTAACCATACAAATGCATATATCAATACAAGATTAAGAAATATACAAGAATATGGAGGAAAACTCAAATAGCTTTATTGATAGAAGTAGTAGAAGAGAGGATTACAACCCAATGGTCTGACCCAGCGCTATCCTCATAGCATGAAAGCCCTCTTCACCTCATGAAAAAACTAGATCACCCAACAGTACAATGTTGCACAGAGAAACCAACAATACTTCCTTACAAAATACAAAATTCAAGCCTCTGGATCTCTGGATGAGGGATCCATATATAGATATTTGCAGGTGGGTGAGTCAGCTTCTGGGATTTTGATTAGTGTCATATCTCTGATAATTCTTGGTTCCACTTGGAGATTTCATGATCTCTTACTCATCCTTGGGCAAATTCAGAGAGGCAAGTGTCAAATGGGAAGTTTCTAGAAGATTCTCTGGGTTTCCACCTAGCAAACTGCCTTTGCCATTTGTCTTCTCTCACTTATCGCACCCTACAGAAAGGCGTTTTAGTATGAATCACACTTTTTGCATGTGGCAGGTGAGATGCATCACACCCTTAGCACTGAGCAGTCTGTATGGTCCAGTTTTGACTAGTTATGAGTAGTTTTTTAGGGAGAACTTCTGGGAGATGAGATTGGGGTTTCAGTGCCCAAATATGTCTATAATAGGGAGAGGTTCTTGTAAGTTAGACAAGAAGCCTAAGTGTCCCATTTTCAAATCAGGTGGTATCAGAGCTTTTGATTGATTAACCCCACCTTCAAAGAAGGTTATATCATAATGCATGATTGACAGAGCAAAGATTGCTTGTCTAAAAGGTGTTTAACAATCATAGGTTTATTGTATGCTTGTTTACAGATTGACTATTGTTTGAGTTTGCAGAGATGAAGGGAAAGTTATTGATAGCTCAGTCCAAGAAGGAAAAGAAGGAAGAAGGGATGAAGGCATTCTTCTATCCCAAAGGACCTCAAGACAATCCTTGAAGCACAAGAGGTTTGTTGCAAAAGGTTTCTTAAACAATCTCTTTAGTAATCTTGTTTGAAGTTCTTTTGTTCATTGGTATAATGACAACTTCTACAAGTGAGTCCTCAAATTCCTCTTGCATCACAAGACTCTTTGATAAAGACATGAAGCAATATTTTTTCATTATGATGGACAAGGTGAGAGAAATGTATGAGGAGGGAACGAAGAGCAACATGTTTAGAGAGTAGTTGAATTCCATGAAGGAAGAGAAGCAGTTTCTTTCTGACGAATTGAAGGAAATGGAGAGGCAACTTCATATTGCAAATATTAACCTGAAAAGGATGCATGAGTTGGAGTCACAACTCTTTGTTGCCAAAGAAGCCTTGGTCAAGTATCAGCTTGAAGAAGAGGTAAACCATTCTAGTTTGTCTTCAAATTCTTCTAAGAATTCCTATATTGTTTCTTTTGAAAAACATACCAAAGGCATAGGTTCCAAGCTAATGTCCAAGATGGGCTATGAAGTAAAAGGCTTGGGTAGACATGCACAAGGTATTGCTGAGCCAATAATGATTAAGGAAAGGCCTAATTATTTGGGTCTTGGCTATGGACAAGCTTATGGAGAAAGTTCCAAAGCTGCCATGAAGGCCATTGAAATAGCTCCAAGAAGGAGTTGCATTGAAAAGTGTGAAGATTGTATTTAGGAGGAATGCAATAGCTTGAAACATCATTTGCAAGATGCAGGTGTTCAAAAGCACACACTTCGACAAGAGAGTTGTGGAAACTCTGAAAGCCTTGAAGAGGTTGATGGTGTTCCAAATGGAGCTACTTCTTCACTCAAATCACCTCCTCCTGAAGGCAATAAAGGTGAAAGAGAAATGTATAAATTTGGTTCTAAACATATTCCTTTTGATTATGTAAAGCATTGTAAATTTCCATCTAAGCATGGGAAAGGAATTTCATGTTCCTTTTGTGGTTTGGATAACCATCATGTTTCTCAATGTTGGAAGATAATGGCCACATACAAGAAACTTTTGAAGGGAAAGAAGCAAGAAGCCAAAGGTCCATTGGACAAGGAAAATCATGCTATCAAGAGGATGCACATGTGTTGCAATTACTGCCATAAGCAAGGGCATCTTTTTCAAAGGTGTTGGACTCTGAATCCCTCAATGATTCCACAAAAGCTGAAGAAAGTGGAAAGAGAAGATGGCAGAAATGGAAAGGAAGTTTCCATGATTGATGTGTTTCAGGATGATTCACATGTTGATGCTGATGTGCAGACAAAGGTAGTACCTTTGAAAGGGATTGGTGAGAAATGGTTAGAGTTCTTATCCAATTAAGATTGCATATCTATTGATGTATCTATTTGCATTTCTTTGTTAATGGAATGCAAGTTGCACGACTTTACCAAGAAGGTGAATGGGAGAAGTTGAGTAGGAGGCTCACTTTGTTGCTGCAACATTATATTTCATTTCAGCTTCGAAAGTACAATGTGCTTAAGTGGAAGTTGAAGAATGAAATGCATGCATGAGCATGAGATGCATGAACACAGGGATGTTGATTATTTCCTTGTATTTGAACATGTATGTGTAATTAACTTGTAGGGTTGATTGCTTTGACATGCATGTGATGTAATGTTGACTTGGGAGAAGTTAACTTGGTCTCCAAGATGGAGATAATAATGAAGTGTTTCATCTTTTGAAAAAGAGTCCTAAAGGTCTTTTTCTACATGTTTGACTTGAAGGGTCATTTGTTTTAAAGGCATGTTTTGTGGGCTTATTCTCTAGTCCATTATTTGTGTGCAGATGTAAGACATGGAGGTGTTTACAAGATGTGAAATATGTTTCTTTTATTGAAGCAGGAGTCTAGGCCATCCAGTTATTGTCTGTATTTCTGTTGTTATTAACAATGGTTGTTGACAGCTTTTTAAACAAGTACAAATGAAAGTTTTGTGGAGCAGATATACTTCACATTTGTTTGAGCCACCTTGGATCAATGATCAAGGTAGAGAAGTTCAAACTACCTTCTATGACCATTTCAGTAGGAGTTCTATAGGAAGGCAAGGAGGAAGACAGTTCTTCCCAGGAGGACCAGCCCATCTAGGAAGGGAAGTGGTCAGAGAATTTGGTTCAGAGGCACTGTGCAAGGCAAGTGTGTGGATGCTGAAAGAAGAGGGTGTTGTTACTCTCATTTACTGTTTAGATCAGTATATTAGTCTTTTGGAGACCAAAATTTCTTTTAGGGGGAAGGCGTGATCCAAAATGGATTTTGGATAGACTCCTAAGTCTAAGTGTTCCTCATAGAGGAAAATGAAAGTCCAAGGAAGTTCTTGGAAATAGCCCCATGGAAGAGACCCTTTCATTCTAAATCTACTGCAACTTGAATGGGAAAAAATGGACTTAGGATGCAGACATTATTGCAGAAAGAAGATGCCCTTTATTCTTTGGAGAAAGAGGCAAAATCCCCTAAAATGGACAAAAAACCCTTATGAAGGGAAATCGCATCAGAGGAGGTTCGAAAGGCGGACTTAAGAGGAAAGGGGGGAAACCCCCAATTTCTGATCCTCGACATATTGGGGTAGACGCAGGCTTGTGCATATAACCTAAGGTAAGGACCTCGGGCTGATGTGATATTGCGATTGTCGATATCGACGGATCGTAGTCGGAGATGCCATGAGTAAAGGTAAGGACCCGGGCGATGCGATGTTGCGATCGCTGATATCGGCGAATCGACATCGGTGATGGCATAACACAAGGGACGCAGCCTCGGGGCTATGCGACGAGCGAATGCGATATATCGCATTGCAACGTTGCATTGTGGCAATAAAAGGGGCGATAATACATGCACATGCGATCGCCGGACCCAATGGGTTTTATAAACCCGACTTCATAATGTTTTAGTTCCGCTGTAAAGGGATTTCCTGTGTATTAGTGTGTTTCGGTGTAAAAACCGAAATACAAAGGAAATTGCCCAAAGCGATAAACCAGACCCAAAAGGGAATTATAAATGCAATGCCATGTTATTTGAGTTTCGATAAATCAGGATTTTGAGTGGGCCTCAAGTAGTAAATGGTATTGGGTTGGCTCTGCTCGATGGCATATAATGAATGACACGTGGCTGGCGGAGGAGAGAGGAAAATTGCCTTTTCAGGCAGGTAACCTCCGTACCCTTAAGCCACCCAAGATTGCATATGGACCGTTGGATTGGGGATTCCGTAGATCAATGGTGGGGCTTGCAATAGCAACCAAAGGTAGACCCGATGTGATATTAGGGGAGATTGTGATATATTTGAAGTCTGATAGGATGAATTTTGTTCGGTTTTTCATCATTTTCCCGTGCATTTGGGGTTTTTCCCAATACACTAATGCGATACGATATAACGCCTAATGGCAGACCCAATAGGGATTTGGGGGCAATTGAATGGGATTTCACGTCCGAAAATCACGCTAGATAGTGCATTTTGCAGACATTCTCTGTGTGATGGAATTTTCTCATTTTTCGGGGTTTTGCCTATTAAACGGCCCCGATTCCTTCTATAACTGCTCCTGATCATCATGCCACTCTTCAACAGGCGTTTTTACAGGAAATGATGAATTTTGAAGCCACAGAGCAGCAGAGCTAGATGGTCAGTCTAACTAACAGGGAGCAGAGAAGCCGCAGAGGGATAATGAATCACAGAGAAACGGCTAAGGTAGCTGAAAAGCTAAAAAATATGCCTCAAAGAAAGCCAGAGAGCCAACTGGTGGGGTGGAAAAGCTAATGCGTAGAGCAGTTGAGGGAGTCTTTGGAGTCACTTGGAGGTCAAGTGAAAGGGTAGAGAGCTGAAAGTTATAGAAAGCCAAAGCCAGAGCCAAAGAAGCCAGAGTCGAAGAGCCAGAGCCAGAGCTAGAGTCGAGCACCCGAGCCAGAGCCAGAGTGAGAGCCTAGAGCCAGAAAGCCGAGAGCTTCAGAGCCAAGGGATAAGATGGTGTTCTAAACCCATTTTGTTCTGTGTAAACTAGTGGAATTGAGTGTGGAGCTTGTAAAAGAACTTAGACCATAATCCTAGGGAGCCTAGTTGAGTTGACTAAAGCTCAAGGAGATGTAGCCCAAAAGTTTTGGGTGAACTCCATATTAATTTGTTGTCTTATGTGTTTGCTTATTACTGCGCTTGTCGACTGTCATATGTATTTACATATCAACAAAAACAAGAGAATTTTAAAAGAACATAAACAGTTTTAAAATAAACACCAGCATACACCTTATTTTCAAGCATATTATCAATTCCGCATTGGTTAATCAATAAGACTTGGGAATATGTAAAGCTTTGGAAGTGGGAGAGGTTCTTTTAAGTTAGAGAAGAAGCTTAAGTGCCCCATTTTCAGATCAAATATTGTAATACGTCGATCTCCGACATTACAATGCACCGATCTCTAAGGTTCTGATCTCTGATATGGTTGATGTCATTGGACCTATGATCGTCGATCGCCTATAATGTGATCACCGATACAACAACTGTGATGTTATGATGCGTTGATATGACATGATCATCGGGTTTGTGATTGCCAATATGCCTGGACCTTTGATATTAGGTATGTGATATTCCTTCCTGCCTAAGGCTTCAAATCCCTGAACTTTAGAAGGCCATAACTTTTCAACCAGGAATCTATTGATGGACTTTCGCATATCGTTGGAAATATTATTCAGAGAAATTTCCAATGGAGAGGGTTTGATGTAGGTTTTGAGGCCATTTTCTACCTATAATATGGCTCCAAGCTCTTAGAAATTATTCTTCTCCTTGATTCTCCGGAAAACTTGGAATCACAACCACCAAGGTGATTAAGCCTCTAAGGTTCGGTACTGGAACTTCCGTTAAATGGAATTTAGACCTTCACAAAGGTCTACGATAAGGTTTTGTGGACCCTTAGAAGATGAATCATCTACTTACGCGTAACATAAAGCAAACCTAGAACTGCGTTCGAACAAATCTACTTAAGTATTCAATAAATATAATAGAATGTATTATAATCTTCGTGTAACTACTTAACATGCATTGCATACAGTTGGCAAGAATTATCTAGTAGAGTTGTGCATCAATACATCATTAAGACATTATTTCATCATAACATATTTCAAAAATATAAACAAGGCCACATAGGTAGTGTTTCCCTGCAACTTAGTTCAATTATTGAATTTTGAAATGTATGAACTAACTATTGTATTTGAACAAGGGCTACTTTGTAGATATTCTTGCTTATTTTAAGTATCCTTAAATTAGAGGTCCATGTCACAGATGTTATCAAATGTATTATTATAATAAACATACATAAACACATGTTATAAACGTGGGCCAACCTAATTTTAAATATTAAATTAGTTTGTTTATAAGTAGAGCTCTAATAACGTGAAAGTGTTTATAAATAACGTTATAACATCAAATAATAGATATTAAATAATTTAATGTGAATTTTAGTAAATTAACCATTAGTTATACATGGTTTAGGATAATATGTACTTTGGCTGATTTGTACATAAACACAATAATATCATTAGATAGTGATAATATTATAATATTATTATCTCCATAGGCTATTATATGCGTTTAAATATGGAATCCTCTGTCAACTTTTAGTAAGTGTTATCTATTATGCCCCCTATGGCAAGTATTATGCATTAGGTTTTTGTCTAACCATCTATTTTGGTAAAAAATGTTAAATAATTTTCAATTTTACAAGGTAAAATTTTAATAATTACTTTTTTATTTATTGCGATATTTTTAATCAACATTTATTTGTTGTAATTTTAAAACTCTTATTATTCCATACTTCTTACTTAATTCGTGATTACACAATAATCAATAACAACTTATAAGTAAACGGTTAATAATATTTATGATTATTTGTCCCTGAACATTAATGGTTCCACTAAAACACTGATTTCAAAAAATTCGATAAATTTAAAACACCAATAAATTATTTTATATTCGATATATTTAAAACACCAATAAATTATTTTATATTTGATAAATTTAAAACACCAATAAATTATTTTATCTCAACGAGTACATTATTAAAGATTGAATGCTTATTATGCTTGCCCCTCTAAGATTTTTGTATATTTCCAGTAGCTGTTAGATCACATTTATTAAGATATCTGTCCTCCAAAATATAAAAAAAACTTGTAGACTAGAAAACGTGTGCACATTGTAATTTATTAAACTTTGCCATCGCTTTAAAAGCTAAAAGCTTTCCTAAGTAAATTAAAAGTTGAAGTGATACTATATTTTCATAGTATCTCGTCTAAATTAACAAATTAGTTTGCACTGATGACAGTTTTGGATCTTTAAATTCACCATTATGTTTTATCACTTACTATAAATATAAATTTACTGTGTTACTACCAAATAACCAAGTATCAATATTAAGTACTTAATGAAATGTGTTACTAAAAATGGGAAAAAAATAGAGGAGAATACGACACGTCTACAAAAATTATTCACAAGCCTTTCAATTTCCCAAAATAATTCACAAAGGCACCTCTTCTCAACTCTCCCATGCACAGCGTTTGGAATTTGATGCCTTTTGTTCCCTCTGCAACGTATACACTCTTCACGGCAGATGCCTTTTGTCCCCTCTGCTCAATTTGCCAAATCCATCCCTCCATCTTTCATTTCCTGGGCAGACATTTGAAAGGCACCTCTTCTCGACTTTCCAACGCAACCTACACGTCTTCGTTCATGGAATGTAATCAACACACTTTTCACGGCACATGCCTTTTGCTACAACAAATTTTGGCCCAATGTCTATAATCTAATCCTAAATAATCTAATTATAGAAGAATTTCTCATTTGGTTTCATTCCTTTTAATAAGATTTTTATAAGAAAAGTTTCCGCGTAGATCACATGAAATAGATTTTTGTCGACGCGTTTCTAACCAACTAGTGTGGTTCATCGTCAAGACAAATAATTTGATAATAAAATATAAAATAATATCGCTTTTTAAATCACAGAAATAGTATAATAATAGTATAGCATAAGCAATTATAAACATTTTGTTATTGGCCCTTGTAATAATAATATTAGCCAAGAGTTGATATTATACTATGATAATAGTTTATAGTTTCATTAGTTTAGCATAATAAAAATAAATATTACTTATTAATATTAATATTAATATAATGGTAAATTTAATATATTAGATATGATTGAGTTCTAGGTTTAAATTTTCCTTATGATAATAGTATAGCATGAGCAATTATAAACATTTTGTCATTAGCCCTTCTAATAATAATAAGAGTTGATATTATACTATGATAATAGTTTATAGTTTCATTAGTTTAGCATAATATTGATTTTAATATTAAGAATATTAATTAAGGAATTAAACAAATACATAAATAAAAATAATAGTTTCTTTAGGTTTATTGAGTTATAGGTTTAAAAATTTTAGGTTGCTAAAATAATGGGTTTATGATAATATTCAACATTATTTTTATTCTAATAATTTAAATAAATATTACTGATTAATATTAATATTAATATAATGGTAAATTTAATATATTAGATTTTGATCATTAAATTTTATTCATATGGTAAATAATTATATATATAAAGATATATTATAGGTGACAAATAAAATATTTGATATATTATAGTGATAAATAATAATATTTACATTTTTCTATTTTAATTATTTGAAATTATAAATTTATTCTGAATATTAATATTATATAACGTAAACTTTAGTTATACACTATTCTAAATAAATAATACTTATTGATATTATATTTTTAAAATAATATTATTGTATTAATATTATATATTGGTATATTTAATTTTTAATATTCATTGTGGTAATATATATATATATATATATATATTATTAAAATTTAATAATAGTGATTTTAATTAATAAATAAACAAATATAAATAAAATAATTACTATTTTAGGTTCTAAGGTTAAATCTGACCTTCATAATAAAATTATGGGTATATAATAATATGATTTACCATTATATTTATTTTGATTATTAAATAAATAATATTTATTAATATTATATAATAATAAATAAATAAGAAATACATTAGTAATAATAATATTAACATTAACAAATGATATTATGCAATTGATATTATATATAATTATAATAATAATAAATAAAGAAATAAATTGAATAATTAAATAAAATTTAGGTCCCTCATCTTGGACCTGGTCATACCTCGCTGATAGAGGTCTGGTTTAAGCGTTTGTTTGTCAAATTTAGTTGTTGGAATGGTCTGCTGTCCCTATTTAACTCATTACTCAGATTGGATCTTCAACTTGTCTTGACGATAAACCACACTGGTTGGTTAGAAACATTTTTACCGAAATTATTCTCACAAACCAGAAATAAATTATTAAAACAATTTAATTATAATTATTTTATTTTTAAATGCTCTTGTTACCCGTTCTCTTTCCACATAAAATGGTCTTGTTAACCGTTCTCTTTACATATGTTTGTTTTATAATGAAATGCATAATAATAAAAAATAAATGTTCATTATATTGTTATTAAATCTGAATGGGATTTCCAAATGCTAATCTGGCTTTTCGATAATAATAGATAAATATTCGTTATATTGTTATTAAATCTGAATGGGATTTCCAAATGCTAATCTGGCTTTTCGATATTTGTTGCATCTTTATTAAATCCGGGCGGGATTTCCCAAACGCTAGCTTTATTCTTAAATATTTGTTACATCTTTATTAAATATGTGTGGCATTTTCCAAATGCTAATCTGATTCATCACCTTGAGCAGTGTTGATCAAGAGCGCAGAGGACACATGATTCTACTACTATGCCTGTGTTCGCCAAAGACCGTGCAGAGAAAGTATTTAGAATCATTGAATGTGGGCAGTAAGCAGCCACAATATGGTTTAGGGTAGTTTTATCTACCATATAAAATATGGTGTATTTTTTTTTAATATGATAAAACTTCAATCATTCTAGATAATTTTGTTTATATTTTGTATTAAGAAAAGCAGGTGTTACTAAAGTTTAACTTAATAATTTAATGTAATATATAAGAAAAAATAATATATTAATTCTTGCTAATAAATTTTAAAGTTGGCTGACTCTTTTTAACAAAAAAGAATAGCATATTTTTAAAGTTAAATAATTATTTTATAATTTTTAGGGTTACAAACATTGTATCTATTTATTTTAGAGATCATGATTTGTTTTTTTCATTAATAAATTAGATTATATTTTTTCATTGTATTATTGAGATTAGATTATATTTTTCCATTATATGAATAAATTATATTATTTTTACAATCGTGTTTAATATGGTTATAATATTTTTTTAATAAGAGATGGGCCGTTTGGTCATGGTTAAGGAGATTTAATGTCAATATCATTTTTTTTAATACGTTATTATTCTACTACGGCAGGGAATAATAACATTTTATAGTGTTTTAAGCTTCTGTCTCCAATATTTAATGGTGTTTAATCTATATATCCGGAAACATAACTATATAAGTACAATAATTCATAATTACTTTTTTCTAAAAATTAACAATGATGTGTAAAATTATGATTTTATTATATGCTAGTCATTAGGTTTTTGAAAATCTTATTATTCCATACTTCTTACTTAATTCATGATTGCACAATAATCAATAATAACTTATAAGTAAACGGTTAATAACATTTACTATTATTTGTACCTAAACATTAATGGTTCCACTAAAACATTGATTTCAAAAAATTCCATAAATTTGAAAACCAATAAATTATTGTATATGAACGAATACATTATTAAATATTGAATGCTTATTATGCATGCCCCCCTCTAAGATTTTTGTATATTTTCGGTAGCTGTTAGATCACATTTATTAGGTTATCTGTCCTCCTAAATATAAAGGAAACGTGTGCCCGTTGTAATTTATTGAACTTCACCATCGCTTTTCTTGGAGTACATGTCCTTAGAACTTGTGTGCATTAATGCTTATTAGACTCTATGACCATATGTTCACAATCTGTGCCATAACCCTTTACCTTTTCGGCGATCTAATATTACACTTGGTTAGGATATGTGAGGTCTTACTACAGAAGCAAGGTGAGTACTCATACAATATAAATTATATTAGTGATGGAGTACATCTGTCATTTTATAGTGGAAGTTGTACATTAAATTGTGCAATATTAATTAATAGTGAAGTACACTTGGCATCATTACATAATAAGAGGTGAAAGAATTGAACCAATAGTATTTTCTATAACTGAATTTAAATATGGTTTAAAAATAATAAATTTTAATTTATAATGTTAAACTTTGGAAAAGTTTCATAAATTTTTGGACAACCTAGATTTAATGTCAACATCAATTTTTTTTTAATACGTTATGGCATCATTACATAATAAGAGGTGAAAGAATTGAACCAATAGTATTTTAGATAACCGAATTTAAATATGGTTTAAAAATAATAAATTTTAATTTATAATGTTAAACTTTGGAAAATTTTCATAAATTTTTGGACAACTTAGATTTAATATCAACATCAATTTTTTTTTAATACGTTATTACCCTAGAATAATAAGATTTTATAGTGCTTTAAGCTTCTATATCTAATATTTAATGGTGTTTAAAATATATATCTTCAAACATAACTATATAAGTACAATAATTCATAACTACTTTTTTCTAAAAATTAACAATAACGTGTAAAATTATGATTTTATTATATGTGACTCATTATGACATTTTCGGAAATCACTAACAAGTTAACAATGACGTGTATATTTTAAAATAAATTGTATTTGACAGCTAGAAATAGTCAAGACTTGTATACATACATCAATTTTAAACCGTGCTTGAAGACTTGTATACATACATCAATTTTAAACCCTGCTTGAAGAAATGAAAAACCATGGAGAGAACTTGTATACATACGTCAATTACCTACTTGAAGCAATGAAAAACCATGGAGAGATGTGAAGTCTGTTCTGAAATTCCAACCCTCTTATTAATGAGTTATTTAAAGTGAATAACTTTGCAAAAATGTCAATTTGTCGTTATGTTATGTCGTTAAAGGATGGTGGTCAATAAATGCTATATATGAGAAGCTTGGCAAGGTACGATTTGATGGATGATGCGCTCGTCACTACATCTTATCTTGATATGGAGCTTGATTGGCCTCGATTCAATTTCACGTTCGCTCATAACTTTTGCCAAAGGACCATTCTAGAATTATATTTGTTCTCTCAAGTTTTAACTGCCATTAATGAAATTAGTGTTGGGAAAAGTATAATATTTTTTTCCTCAGGATAGGTACGATTTGATGGATGACGCATATGCCAATCTATCCAATCCTAGAGATCAACAATGAATGCCCTCAAATTTTATCCACATTAAATGATTACAACTTTATTACTTGGCTTAACTGGGCTACATTCAAAATATGAAATATAATTAATAGTGAAGTACATCTGCTATCATTACATAATAAGAGGTGAAAGAATTGAACCAATAATATTTTAGATAAATGAATTTAAATATGGTTTAAAAATAATAAATTTTAATTTATAATATTAAACTTTGGAAAAGTTTCATAAATTTTTGGACAAATTAGATTTAATGCCAACATCAAATTTTTTAATACGTTATTACCCTCTTGTTGCAGGGAATAATAATAGAAGTAAACAGATAAACACATGAATTTCTTCAACAGTCTTCTTTATTGATCTTCAATATGAGGTTATAGACTCAAAACTACCCTGTGCACTGAGCTGCAGGGGTCCGCACACTTAGTTACAGACTCTACTCTAGACCTTCATGCACTCAGCTGCAAAGCCTTTTCCCTTCTATCTACTCGCTACTTACTTAGCCCTCTTCTCGGATGTAGACATAAGCATAGATCTACCTTAGACTTTCTAATACACACCTATTTATAGCCTTTTACATACAATCCCATGGTCTGTGGACCATGGGTGGATCTCAAAACCAATTCGACTTTACATAACCAAGGGGCTAAAACCCATTTTTAATTCTAACTATATACATGCTCTGCATCCACAAATTGCATAGAATTTACATCTCTTTACCAAATTTTACATAAAAACTTGGGTTTTTAACCCCAAAACCGACCCAGCGGACCCCATCCCAATAGGAGCCAAGGCAAGGGTGATGGGAATCTCTTGATCCTCGCACTGGAGGGCGACCCATCCGACATTTTTTCGAAGAAGATTTCTTCGAGTGGCTTAGCAGTCAGATCCTAATGATAGATGACTATGCCTAAGAGGGCATGGACGTTACTAGCAATCCTAACTTGATACTGCCACCTGGTACAAATTAGGGGCCTCAAGGTAAGAAGGTTTTTTTAGAGTACTTTAAAGTACTTTTTAGCTTTTGAATGTTTATGTAATTTTTTTGTTGTTATGGGTGAACGAGTACTAACATGAAGCTTTTGCTTGACATAGATGTGGCACTGGTACGACTTGTAGGCATGCATCGCCAAGCAAAGCGAGGGGACTGTCTATCTGGAGCTGGCATAGGGGCAGCAGCTGCCGAAGATGGGGATGATGCACAGAGTCTCCGTAAGGTTTTGAAGAACCTCGAAGGTCTGATCATGGGCATTCCCCCCAGTCCCATGAGGGAGATTCCTGCTCATATACAATGACGTACTGTTGGTGTGCCTGAGCGGTTTCTGGTTCCTCTTCAGAGGATAGCTAGAGTTGTATTGACTTTTCATGAGTAGTAGGCTCTTTTAGCAGGCACATGGTATAGCTAGTGGGTGTTTATAACAAGGCTTAGTAGCCATTTTGTACTTAAAAACATCCGAGTTTTGGGAAATTTTCTAATGTACAAGGTTGGATTCGATATATCTATATATATTATATATAATATATATATATATATATATATATATATATATAATATATATATATAGGCATTTTATGGGTGTAAATGTTTTAAGTGTTTTTGTAAATTTTTAACTATGTAAATATTTACTTCCATACTTCCATACATGCATCTATGATAAATGAGATAGATGCCAATCTAATACATAGTTTGCCAATGAATCAGCAACTGCATTAAATTCTCGAGGAATGTGTTCATATGCAATAAACTGAAATTGACATTCCAAGAGTCATACCCTTAAATAATGACGTAACAAGATTGGATTGTGAATGTGATAACGATTTGACAATTACATAACAACAAGCTGAGAATCTAACCTGACCACAAGTTTGGAGATGTCCTGAGATGACACTTCAGTGAGAGGTGAAATTATAGACATATACTCAACAATATTGTTGGTGGTAGTACCAAGAAAGACTCCCCTGAAGCAAAGCAATTCCAACTCAGGTGTGTAAATGACCCAATAAGCTGACGCAATGTGTCGTGTGTGACCACTGGCACCATCCATGTATCCTACGTATGCTAAGGGTAATGAAGACATCTGCATGATGAGAAACATGTATGAGACAAATACTCAAGAAATGCCAAAAAATCCAGTCACATAAAAAAGAAGCAAAACTTATAAATAAATAGAATTACAAAGCACATGCCTAGTGTAGTACTATGCATAATATGTTTTTAGATAGAGCCTGTTTTGGGGCTTGTCGAGCGGGATTCCTTCACAGTCCTGAAGTTCATATGCTACTTTTGAGAGGGCCTTGGTGAGACATATGGACTGATCCAGAAGGGTTGAAGTGTTCCTGCCCCCAAGAGGTCATGTTTTTTATTATAGAGTAAAACAAGATCTCCCTCTTGGTAACAACGAGGCTTGACCTTTTTGCCATAGTGGGATTTGATCCAGTGCTTGTGGGCTTCGAGTGCCAATTTGGCATATCGACGAGTTTCATCCAATTGGCAGTGGTGCTGGGAAAGAGTTCAACAACAATATTTAGGGAAGGAATCTAACACTTGATAGGCAAAACCACTTCTAGTCCATAAGCTAGTTGAAATGGTGTAAAGCCTTTAGCGGTTTTAACTGAAGTTCAATATGCCCACAACATAGGATATAACATTCGGTGCTAGTGGGTTTTGTGATTACCTACTAACTTGCGGATCATGGTCTTTAAGATGCCATTAATGGCTTCTACTTGGCCATTCGCTTGGGGGTAGTAGGAGGATAATTGATCCTGGTGAAAACCAAGCAACGAAGTTAAGTTAGATATTATGCGACTCTGAAAATGAGACCCATGGTCTGTAACGATCGTGCAGGGCACACTGAAATGATAGATAACCTGATACAGGAATAGTGCTGCATTTTCTCCATTAGCCTGAAAAGTGGGAAGGGCTTCAACCCATTTCGTGAAATAGTCCACAACTACAATAATGTAGTTGTGTCTGACAAAGGAAGTGGGGTTGCATGTGACAATGTCGCTACCCCATTTGGAAAAAGGGCCGACGGAGATAATCGGGTTTAGTAGGTCCGGGGAAGCACACATTTTCTTTGTAAAAACTTGACAAGGGTGGCATTGCTGGATTTCCTTAATACAATCTTTGAAGAAGGTTGGCCATTAGTATCCTATAAGTAAAATTTTCTAGGCAGTAGACATACCAGAAAGATGACCGCCACATGCCCCAACATGACAGTGATTTAAACATGTTTCGCCTCTTCATAAGTGATGCAACTTCAAATAATTGTATCAGTGCCATGGCGATATAAAGTATCGTTCAGCACTAAACAGTGAGGCGCTTGGTGGCGGATGCAACGAGAGTCACCTGACGACAGTTCAGGGTGAAAACATTGGGCTTGGAGGTAGACACGAATTCCACCATACCAAGGGTCAGTAGAGACAATCAGATAGATAGATTCATCTAGGAGAGGATCGTGAGCTATCTCATTTGGTTCGGCAATGGAAAGATTAGACAAAAGTTCAATGAAGACTAAGGATGTTTTCACCTTGGCAGTGGCGAAAACCAAATCAAATTGTTGGAGGAGGATAAATATCCATTTGTGATATTTTCCTCCAATGACTTGATGAGACAAAATGTGTCTCATGGGATTCTCCAAAGTGATGTTGGAATCGATTGACAGCAAAGAAAACTGCCAAGGACAAATTTTCCACATGTGAATGTCTGAGTTTCGTCCCAGCTAGGCCTTTTGACAGATAATAGATCACATGCTCACTCAGATCATTATGAGTTTGGACCAAAACCATTAAAAGAGAGGATGGTGAGGCTACTAGATAGAGGGGAAAGTCACGCCTATAGTTGGGAGCACTAAGCAGTGGGGCTGATATAAGTGCCTTTTTCAAGGCAGAAATGATCATTGGGCTTGATCATCCCACAAGTATGGTACTCCCTTATTTAGTAGGCACATAAATCCTTTTGTCAACTCGGTGTAATTTACGATGAACCATCGTAAGAAGTTTTCTTTCCCTTGCAAACGTTGGAGTTTCAAAATGGATCGTGGTTCGAGAAATTGAGTAATTGCCTTTACCTTATCGGGATCAACCCTAATACCGTGTTTTGAGACAATGACACCAAGTAGGCATCTAGAATCAACAAATAAAACACATTTGTGTGGATTTAGATGTATGTTATAGAACCTACAACTAAGAAAGATTGCTCGTAAATGAACTAGGTGCTAAGTTTGCTTCTTGGAATGGGCTGGAAGATCATCCAAGTAAGCCTAAAAAATATGTCTGATATCATGGAATGTGTATTCCATGGCCCATTGAAATGTTTCTCTAGCATTATTTAAACTAAATGGGAGTTTTCAATATGTAAATATTCCCCAAGAGAAACTGAAGGAGGTTTTGTGCTGGTCTACCAGTTTTATGGTGATCTGGTTATAACTTGAGAAACCATCCATAAATGAGAACGATTCACATGAGTGCAATCGTCAATTATTTGGTCAATGAATGGTGTTGGATAATTATCTTTTGGACATGCAGTGCTCAAGTCTTGGTAGTTGACACAAATGTGGATGGTACCCTATTTCTTATCTACAGGAACTAGATTGGAAACCAATTCTGTTAAAGGAACAAGGTAGAGGAAACCAACACATAACAAATTTTCCACCTGAGTCTTTATGGCTGCAGTGTTGTGGAGGTGGACTTGTCAAAGTCTTTGGTCGATAGGATTGGCATTATCATACACCTTGATCTCATGATCGACAATAGATGGATCTATGTTGGTCATTTCCTCGTAAGACCAAGAAAATACATCGCGGAATTCCTTAAAAATGTAGGTGAAGCTTGCAATTTCCTCAGGAGTGCAATAAAATCCAATCTAGATGTTTTCCACGATGCCTATCTTGACTAAAATATCGATGAGAAATGTCTTTGAAAGATTTCCCATGTTCCTTTCTGAATCCAAAGTTTGGATAGTTGTATAAGGCAAGGGAACGATTTTAGGTGTGTCAAAAGACAAGATTTGAATGGGCATCGTGTTTGAATCAGATATCGAAACATAATGGTGATAATCGACCCAAGGTCACTCTTCTAAACACATGATCTCTCAAGTAGCTTCATCCAAAGGTCAGACTTGATTGAGGAGATCGTTAGAAGGAGAATTTATGGGAGAGTAGGTGGTACCGTTCGCTGTGACCAAAGTGACTAGAGATTTAAATGTAGATTGAATGGATTGGTAAGCCAATTCAATTGGTGACATCGACAATTGTTCTCCATAAGAGTGAATGTTTGAAGGGTCTGGGATGATCCAAGGATCGTTCGGTTTATGAGGAATAGATGAGACCATAGAGACTGTCTGTGGAACCGTGGGCGGCTGGAGAGGAAAACAATCCATTAGGGAAGAGCCCTTCAATAGATTAGTACTGATACTGACGTAAGAGTCAGGAATACCACCCACTAAGGGTACATAACCGCTATGTAACAAGGAGTAATTTGGGTTGCAAAAGGACAGCTGGTCCACTGTGACTATCCTTCCATCCAATGGAAATAAGATGATACTAAAGACAATAGACACAATGGAAGTCATGGCATAAGTCTAACTATGACCCAACAATAGATTATAGTCGAGTTTTCTATCCATGACTTGAATATCCACTGTTACTGTTTTCCCACTCAAAGTGATGGGGTAGCTGGCAAGGTAACCTTTTAGGATGACAGTGTGGCTATCAAAATCTTTAAGGGAATTTGATGACAGTGAGAGGGTTGGAGAACCCAAGGCAAGCCAACATGAAGCCAACATGACGCAGGTTGAAGCACCTTCATCAATGACAGTTCTATGTACCCCTCGCCCTTTCGAAAATATTTGCAGCTGAAATGCAAGATGGTGTGAAAGGGGAGGTTTACATTTGTCCATGTAAAAAATTACAAGCATGGAATCCTGAGGGTCAACCCACCAATTTCCGAAAGCAGAGATTTCCTTTGTGCTGGACAAGTTTCCAAAACTTCGAGTGTTAACATAGCTGATGGTGCTTGCGCCAAATCTTCTACAATATTGTAGTTATGGGAAACATGTGTAGATGTATTATGTGTTGTGCAATGAAGTTCCCCTTTTGGGGGGAGAATCACAAGATCAACAACGGGCCTTTCAATATGGAGATCATTAGGCAGTGGTGGGTTTTGACCTGAGGAGGCTTCCTCAACATTAACGACTCGAACTCCATAAGTTTTGGCTCTGGTTTGAAGATTGACCATTTCAAAGGTGTAAATGGTAGATGGTCCTTCACCAGCTGAAGGATGATGTGAATCGCCATTTTCCCCTTGTGGGGATTGAGGTTGGTTTGCAATAAAATGTTGCTACTGCTGAGCAAGGAAAGGGTTGTTTATGACCGCAGGGGTTCGACTAGTGTCCTTTTGAGCAAGGAAATCTAAGCATTCATGGAGATGCGGATAACAATGTGTCATATGGTCTTTTGAATAGATTTTGCAAGGGAAATTGACAATTTTTTTCTTTCCAGTATCAGGAGGAGCAACAACTCTCTACTTTGGGTTAGACTTCTTGGCTGACTTCTCTTCAGAAGGAGCGATCTTTTCCTTATTCTTACTTCTGGGCTTTTTTGTAGAATGCATAGATTTTATCACGACGGTAGGAAGAGTAGTCGATTGGGTAGCGGGGTCAACTGAAAACTAGGCAATGTGACTGCTAAGTTGTTTTACAGTAACCTCAGAGGTAGCACTGATAATAGCATTAGCGTGCACACTAGGTTGCTGAGTAGCAGGAGCATTGGAGTTTCTAGGGGCATTGGGAATGATGTCGTATAAGGTTCTAGAGTGTGAATAAATAAAATTGAAGTGTTGGGCATGACGAATGGATTGGTATTCCATGACTGCACCACCTAAGGCAACATCATTAGCGATTTGAGGGAGCAGAGATTTGCAGAACCAATCTGCTAATAGATAATCTAGGAGGGGAGCTTTGATTAGCCTCTGCCTACGTCTCAATTCATGGATGTGATCAGAGATGTGGGTGGCGGTGTCTTGACGTAAAGAAGTAAGGAGTTCCATCCTAGTTTCATAGCAGATGGGTAGCTAAAAGTGCTTTAAAAATTCCATCGCTAAAGTGCCAAAGGTAATGATTGATGCACGTGGTAACTCAATGTACTATTTGGTTGCATTACCAGTAAGGGTGTGGGGAAAGAGCTGAAACTGGATACTATCATCCACCATGGAGTTAGAAATGCACCATAAATGATAGGTGGTGATGTGTGTACCCATATCCTCCCGTTGTTTCCCTTTGAACTTTGGGATGAATGTGGGATTGGAGGCCATAGTAAGTTGTGATAGATGGGGTCATTGGTGAGTTTGTACAAATCAGGGATGTCAAATGTTTCCAAGAAAGGAAAGGTATTTGATGCCCTTAATTTGGACCAAGGCGATGATAAATGACTTGACGATCCTTGCGGCCCTCCCATCATATTGTTCCCAACATTATACACAGGATGCGTGGAATAATTATTTCCTTGGGGCACAATCGTAATTGTGGCTATCCATAGGGGTTGTTAGGCTGGGGGATATAAGTGCCCCCAAGATAAGGATTGCCCCCTTGACTCATTTTAGGTTGAGAGTGGGGTGCCCATATGGATTGAGTGAGACCTTGTTGAGGGATCCTGCTAGCCATGTAATTAGCCATAGGCCCTTGATTGACATAAGGAGGATTCATTTCAATCAATGGTTGTCCCTGTTGTCTTGTAAATTGAGGGGGATCTTTAATGTTCTTGGTTGGTATGTGCATATTGGGAATGGTGCCCCTAGGCATTTGAACTTGGGGGTTGGAACTAAACAATGGATGCCAACCAAAAGGGTTTCTAAAGGGACCCGTGCTAACCACACTATATGGAATGTTATAAGAGCACTATATGGAGCACTTGCCGATTGTCCAGGAGCTAACAAAAAAGGGGTGGAAATCGATATGCAATGGATTCCACTTGTGTTACGTGTCACTATAGTGCTTAGACCAAGCACAGTTGGGTAACGGGGTTTTGCATCAGAGGTGTGGTACTAACTGTCGACTAGGGGGGTGGAGGTGGACCGAAAGCGTGCACAAAATCCCATGACCAGTTAGTTGTCGATGGGATGGCAGGTATAGGTTCAACGGAAGACACGAGAGGTACAGGTGCAACTGCAATCAATATCAATCCCAATGGATTTGTGATCGAAGGATTATATGGAGGAATGAAACCTTCAGTAAAGAAATATTCTGGTAAACTTGAGTCGTGGGATGTCTAGACTGATTCAGTGTGAGATCTTGGTGATCTGGATTTAAACAAGAACGCAAAAAAATATAGAGATAACCATATACACAAAGATGTTGCAGAAATAATACTTCATTTCATTAATGGAAAATAATGAAATATGATTACAACCAGAAATGGAAATAAACCATCTAGGGCAATGGTAGCTTATCTCTGATAAGAGATGTGGTCATTACATGCCTCTGAACTGTGTTACAATGAGGCTCGAAGGCCTATTTATTGTTGAGAAACAATGGAAAACCCTTCACATTCCAAAACCTAATCCTAGAAGATGAAATGCCAAATTGTGGGCCCTGTTTTTGGGTAAGTTGGTACATCAACTTCCCAGGGTTGCGAATTGGTCATATTATCTCTGTTTGACGCACATGATAGCCCGTTGGAAATATATCTCCGAAGACTATGACAAAAAAGATGATTTTTTTACAAAAAAATCGTGGGTGGTAGATTTACCAAAAAACATCGTTTAGGGCCTCAAAATGGCTCAAGAAGTTTAGGACCCAAAAGACTGCTAAAAATAGTAAATTGTGCTATATTAAGGAAACTGAAAAAACTGAAAGAGATAGTTGTGGGGGTCCAAATGGGATAGGTGGGTGGCCACCAACATCCACCTGGATCATTCCTCCCCGCTTAAGAAGCAATGGTCCCCCTTGCATTGAGTTCCTCCCTGAGATGAGGAAGCTTCTGCTGAGCTGGGTCTCTCTTGAGTTGTTCTGCAATCTTTGATGTGTCCAGAAATGGTGAGAAGCATGGTCGATGACGGTCCATATTGAACACTCGATGCAAGCGAAGGAATGGAGGAATGCTGTGCTTCAAAGCATTGTTTCTCGTAGCCTTGGTACTAGTGTAAGGACCATGTCGGAGTGGTCTGAGTTTCTGATGGGTTCTGGTAAGGCGTTCTCTCTACAGATGCAACCAAACTTTGTCGCCCACCTGAAACTTGTGTGGTGCCCCTGTGGGTGAGGAGAAGTTGTTCCTGTGTTCTGTCATGACTATATCCCTTTGGTACTGCTACTGCTTGGAGGAACCCTTTGCGGGGGTTATGGATGTAGCAACGATCTTCCCCTTAATTTGGGAGCGAACCAGACAGAAAATGAATTTCCTAGTCTGGGAGATGAGCTTGCTGCCTTTCTTAGCAGTGATCAAAGAGGTGGTGGTAGGTGGGGCTACCTCCGGTATCCTGTATAATGAATTATCCAAATAAATAATGATAGCGCAAGGCCTTGACTCATACACAACATGTCACTTCCACAAGTATGGTTGGCCTAATAGTACATCACAAACATCCAGAGGTGTAACATCACACAATACCTCGTTTGTGAAGGGATTGATGCTATAGGGAAGGCGGCACTGCTGGCGAAATTTGAGATCTTGTCCTTCATGAAGCCACCCAATACTGTATGGCTACGGGTGTGGTGTAGTCGGTAGGCCCAACCGCTTCACGACCTCTGCTGAAACGAGGTTCTTCTAGCTCCCACTATCAATAATGAATTGTAGCGGTGAACCCTTCACCCACATTTGTGAGTGGAAAATGTGCTCCCCCTCCTCTGGGTCTTCAGGCTCATTCTTCTGGATCTTGGCGATGGCAACAGTGGCACTGGGCTCCGCATCAATGATCTGATTCCCTTTGCCATTCCCCTTGTCGGGTTCTAGCTCAGGGTCGGAACATGCATCTGATTCGGAAGCCTTCAACTCGGCCACCAGCGACTGCTTGGTCCGATACTCACTTGTGTTATGAGTGGGACTCTTGTGGAACTCACACCACTTTCCCGTGTCCTTCTTTGGCTTCGCGGTGTTGTTCTTTTCTTACGGCTTTGACAGGTTGTCTTGGGTCACCCCACCTTAGCTTTGTCCTTTAGGCTTCGGATTTGCAGATCCAAAGTCTCACTTCTTCTGTTTGAACTTTTGCTCAATTTTGACAGTGTATCGGTATGCTGTGCCGAGTGAGGAGATGTTCAAGAACTCCATATCTTCTTGGATGTATCTATGTAGGCAGCTGCGGTATTTGAGTACCAAATGCAGCTCAGAATCTTTGACACCCAATTGTGTGTGAAGGGTATGAAAAATGTTTGTGAACTCCGGCACATCTTGATCTTGTCCCTGCTACAGTGTGGTCCATTTGATGTATTTGTCCTCATAGCTTTTGATAGGGTAGTACTACTCCTTGATGGCATCCTGGAAGTCATTCCAAGTGGGTGTGGCTGAAGATAGTGAGCCTGTACTTTCATGATTCTACTCGTAGTAGGTTTCCCATGAGTCCTTGACGTGGGGGGCTGCTTTGAGAAGAGTGAAAACAATCTTTTCCCTACTTGAAAATTCATGAACAGAAAAATACCCATCTAGCAGATTTAACCATTTACTTATGGCATCTACATCTATTTGACCCTCGAAGATGGGGATTTCAAAATTAACTTATACCTTAAATGGTGTGGCGTTCCCAGAGTAGTTGTTGGAAGCCGATGCGTCGCCTCTGGGTAGCCGTTGAAGGATCTGCGCAAAGTTATCCATCATCGCATTCCTTTGCCGCTCGAGGGATTCTTCGAGCAAGATTTTGATAGGATCTCTTGCCCCCTCATCTTTCTTCTCATCTACCATGGGAGGTCGTCGAGATTTCCAAGGCTGGTCTTGCAAAGCTTCGACCAGTTCAAACTCTAACTCCTTATATTTCGACCTCGTTGGGGACATGCAAAGAAAAACAAATAAAAAGTAGACCGCTCTGATACCACTGATCTGGATTTAAATAGGAACGCAAAAAAATACAGAGATAACCATATACACAAAGATGCAGCAGAAATAATACTTCATTTCATTAATGGAAAATATTGAAATATGCTTACAACCAGAAATGGAAATAAAGCATCTAGGGTGATGGTAGCTTATCTCTAAGAAGAGATGTGGTCACTACATGCCTCTGAACTATGTTACAATGAGGCTTGAAGGCCTATTTATTGTTGAGAAACAATGGAAAACCCTTCACATTCCAAAACCTAACCCTAGAAGATGAAACGCCAAATTGTGGGCCCTGTTTTTGGGTAAGTTGGTACATCAACTTCCCGGGGTCGCGAATTGGTCATATTATCTCTGTTTGATGTGCATGATAGCCCATTGGAAAGATCTCTTCGAGGACTACGACGAAAAAGACAATTTTTTGACAAAAAAAATCGTTTGCGGTAAATTTCCCAAAAAACATCGTTTAGGGCCTCAAAATGGCTTCGGAAGTTTAGGGCCCAAAAAACTACTAAAAATAGTAAATTGTGCTATAATTAAGGAAACTCAAAAACTGAAAGAGATAGTTGTGGGGGTCCAAATGGGATAGGTGGGTGGCCACCAAGATCCACCTGGATCACTTGGAGACTGATTACCCGAAGATGGTTAATCCAGCTCACTGGGGCTTGGTGGATCCTCCATAGTTAGTGGGGGAAGACCTAGTAGGTGTCTAGATTGATGACCAGGGTCATATGTAGCCAGGGTGACCATTAAATATATTTTACAATGATATTTATTAAAGTCTCAGTGATAAAAAACTGACACCTAAAAAATAAAAAATATTTTAAAGAAATCAATCAACAAGCAGAGGTTATGACCTTGTCTGATAAACACCGTTTGCTAGAGATGAAACCCAGTATCACAATGGATAAAAGAGAGATTTGGCCAAATGTACAATTACAATTACTCTTGAGCTTCACCTAAACCTCAGATTAAGGGCCAAGTACTTTCGTGAAGACGAGCACCCTCCCAAAAACCAAAGACAAAGTAGGTTCGTCTATGTCAGCTACCCGGGTAGCCCGCCCCAGTCAGCGTATGTTCACCCCTAAAAAGTATGGCCACTATGGTTACCTTAAATGATGACACTACCGGGGGGAACATAATCACATATAGTACACTGTGTTGGCAGGATACCTCAGTTCCCGATTCAGCTCCGATATCCCTAATACACAGAATACCCAAAGGAGATGTAAGTGAAGGCGGGCTACCTTCATTTACAGTCCGATGTTTTCTCATATTTAGCTCAGGTTTACTAGAGTGGCCCCGGATAATATGAGTGCAGAAGGATTTCCCTTGTTAATGACACTAGTTTCTGTGTATGATCTTGGGAAGTTAACTCACAACTGCCTAACCCAAGATCCTAGCCTAAACTAATGTGTGTTTACTCAAAAAATAGTTGTTGACTAATTTTATTAGGGTACAGAGAGTTAGTGACTACACTAATGCTCTGTGTGTAAGGCCACAATGCTTTATAAAGCACTCTTTACACTGGCAGGGTGCCTTATTGAGGGATAGGCTTGAAAAATAAGGCTGTGGGGATCAGATCTAAGGCTAACCATTGAGACAAGGGTTTTGTATAGTCCTGAGTGGTCAGAAAGGGGATCAAGAAGTACAACAAGGCCTAGAAGAAAGAGAGATTTGGGAGCTTTCTGGGAGAAAACCTAGAACTAAGTGTAGTCCCTAGTGGAGCCACTAATTCTACTCTAGGTATTAATGCATGGGTGTTTGGTGATGGAGATACCCTCAAGGATATTCCCAGGATCCTTGGCAGATATTTAGATTAGCTGCAGATGGCCCAGAGACACATACACATATCTGTATTAGTGAAATGAGAATCAAATTAAGAAGAAGGATTGTTACCTTAGGTCTTGGTGTGATGTTACTAGAGAGCGCAAAGTAGAGGAGTTAAAGACCCCTCAGCTAGCTCCAAGATCAATACCTACACATAAACAAGATGAGGCGTAATATCAAAGCATATAAATTCAACAATCAATATAATAATACATATGGATATCTAACTGCATCCATCTAAGCCACTCATAATCATTAATGTTTCATAAACATGTAAATAAAACACAATACCAATGCCATGGAGTGGACAACACAATTTCAGGTCTACATTAATGATAGAAAAGAGTGATTACAACCATCAGTTGCATCAACCTTCCCTTACTCCTCCATCCCCTCTCTCTCTCTCTCTTCTTAAACTCTTGAAGAGCCAATGTCTAATACTAGCTTCAACAGTTAATAGGCAATCCTTTCAATAGTTTCAACCTCTTTCACAATGGCCTTAGCCTCAAATATATAGCATGAGAGGATAAGCCTTGCCAAATCCTTGATGAGTTCCTTTGGGAAAAATCAAAGATGTTTCCATGCTTTAGCACTCTTTCCTTGTTTGTAATCTCCATTAGGAATAGTAATTCCTCCAAAGAGGTCGAATCTAGATGTTTCCTTGCTTTTATGAGCTGAAATAGGAGTGAATATAGGAATATTTCTCGGTCAACTTTCTCCTTTGACCTCTAGAAGCTCACTTAAGTTAACTAATGCTCTTCTCGAGGTAACAAATAGAGTTACCTGATGTATGGCTGGGAATCTTTATAAAGTAGGTTGCTAGTTCTTGGAGAGTGTTAGCTTGACAAATAGGCCTGTGAACTTGGTCAGTCTTTCAATCATCTTTCCCTTCTCCTCTGAGCTGATGAGGAGGTCATTTTCCTATATAACATGCGGTGATAGTGAATTTGGAGGCACCAAGAAATGTTAAGCAGTTGCGTGCAACATTAGGATATATGGGATATTACAGAAAATTTATCAAAGCATATGCTCAAATTACCGTGCCTATGGAGAAACTGCTGAAGCAACATTCTACTGGGATGAAGAATGTTAGTGCAACTTAGATGTCTTGAAATAAAAGATGGTCATCACGTCGATCTTGGTATTCCCATATTGGAAAAAGTAATTTCACGTACATCTGGACGCCTCTTGCATTACGTTGGGTGCAGTGTTAACGCAAGCCGATGAAGGAGAAATGGACTATCCTATAGCCTTTGCGAGTAGGAAATTATCAAAGGTTGAGAAGAATTACTCAACGACTGAGCACAAAGGATTGGTCATGTTGTACGTGCTGCAGAAGTTTAGGCACTATTTGTTAGGAGGTCATTTCAAAATGTACACAAATCATTTTGCTTTGAAATACCTGGTCAATAAGCCTGTGTTGGGGGGAAATATTTGTAGATGGTTGCTACTATTCCAGGAGTATGACATTGAGGAAATTGTGAAGCCAGGGAGGTTTAATGCAGGACCTAACCATTTGTCACTGATCGAAACTGGAGAGGCTCCCAATAATATGGAGGAAGGGTTGCCAGATGTGCAACTCTTTGTTGTGCGCATAGCGAATAATCATTTTGCATGTATTATTCACTTCTTGACTACAAGGATGGCATCAAAAGGGTATAAAAGTAAGCAAAAGAAGGAACTCGTAGTGCATACAAAAGAATATTTCTCAGTTATTGCAGGACGTCTGTATAATATGGGTGCATATGAAATATTTTGAAGATATGTGCCAGATTTTGAGAGTGATAAAATTCCTGTTAAAGCTCATGGAGGGGTTGCGAGAGGACATTATGCAAGAAAGGCGATTGCACAAAAGATTTTGCGCGTGGGTCTATGTTGGCCAATGCTATAGAAGGACTCCAAGGCATATTGTAAGGCATGTGATGAATGTAAAAGAATGGGTAGACCATCGCGGAGAGATGAATTTCCATTACAACCTCAAGTACCGTTGTAGCCATTTGAAAAATGGGTGATTAATTTTTTTGGGCCAATTTAGCCCCCAGAGAAGAAAACTGGTGCGCTATATGATCACTGCAACAGAATATCTAACTACATGGGCAAAAGCACAACCGATTAAAGGTTGTACATGGGCTACAACAACAAAGTTTTTGTTTGAGTATGTCTTAACCATATTTGGCTGCCCGAAAGTGTTGGTGAGTGACAGAGCTACTCAGTTTCTGAACGAAACAATCAACGCGTTGACAAAAGAATTCTAGGTCTACCATCAGAAGAGTACACTTTATCACCCACAGGCCAATGGAACTGTTGAAGTCTTCCACATGATTTTGGAGAACGTGCTGACGAAGATATGCAATGTACAGTGAAATGATTGGGATGTACATGTACCTACAGTACTATGGGCTTATAGGACTACTTGCAAGAAGCTGACAGGACAAACATCATTCTGATTGGTCTATGGTGTAGAAGTTGTAATGTCGATGGAGTATATTATGCCTAGTTTGCGCATAACATCTCTCACAGGCATGGCGGATCATGAGGCCCTAGAAGACCAACTTATGTAGCTAATGGAGCTTGAAGAGGATTGATTTTTAGCAGGATTCCATCAGCAAGTACAGAAGGAATGCGAAAAATCATCGCACGATCACCACATCAAACTTCAAATGTTCAAGATAAAGGATATTGTCTTGATATATGATACTAAATTCTATAATTTTATGGGGAAATTCCAGATGCATTGGCTAGGGCCATATATCATCAAAGAAATTATAAATGGAGGTACAATTCAGCTTGCGAAGCTGAATGGAGAACCTTTTTCTGGAAGAGTGAATGGGAGCCACTTAAAGTTGTATACAGAGGATTCTGCACAATCACTATATGGCGGTATGACATTTTTAGTGCTCCCGACAATTGCAAGGGGGTGCGAGAATATAAACTACACTGTCTGGTTTAGAGGACTGCGCAGAAGGCGAGCTGCATGGAAAATAGTGAAGTGGAAACCTAGGTAGCTGCACGCAGGAGGCTGTGCCATGGAGGAAGGTGCCACTCGACACAATAGAAAAGTGACCATTGGAGTCACTGTTCATGACTTGATAGCCAAAAGACGGTTAACAGGAGCAGTTTGGCAGCATTTAAGGCAAAAATCTTTGAAGATTTGTCGCCAAAACAACATTAATTGTCAGAATTTGGGTGGAACGGTCAGATTTGAATTAAAAAAACCCCTATAAATTATGAATTTCGGCCCAAGAGAGAACACTTTGTGCCCTTAGAATTGTTGTTGAAATTTGTTGTCTGTCGCTTATTAGCCAAGTGGAGGAATTGTTCGCACAAACAAACATTTCTCTTGAAGCCTGTGAATTTTTTATGGAGAGGATGACTTCCACCAACCCTGCAGAAGCCTTGAGTTTAGAAGCAACTATATCTAATGCTCCAGGACCAGAAGTATCCAGTGTAGATGCTACACCTACAGTTCCCACAGCGTCGAGGTCACCAAGGCCAAAACAGACCATGGAAAAAGACAAACAACCTGCCACAAAATAAAAGTAACCTGCAGCAAAGGAAAAGTAGAAAAATCCAGTGCAGGTACGTGCTTCCCCAAGGAAGCATACCACAACACAAGCACAAAAGAAAGATAAGTAGCCAGTGAAAGATAAGCAGAAGGTAGTAGACATGGAGGCAGAATAAGGCTAGGGAACGGAAGATATTGACGCTGAAGGAATAGAACCTATAACGAAGCTCGCTGGGTATATCCCTCTGAGAAAGGGAAAGGCAAAGATCACAAAGGACCAAGACTTGGAGAAATTCACCATTTCCATGCCCCTACTACCTGAGCAAGTTCCATTTGAAGGTCTGTGGCTCACACGAATCCCACTATTGAATATGGAGGATTGGGACCTCGCAGATCACGCTAAGTTCCCAGACTTAGCAACGGACAAATACATGAAAAGATTTTATTATGAAGAAGGAGGTGTTACAGCACTGGAAATGGAGGAATGGGTCCATGCGTCGAGTAATCAAGGTTTCTCAACTTGCTACGGGTGCCACATTGCCACCATACCCCCATTAACAAAATTTGTTTGCGCCAGTTGCTTACATTGGTGCATGATGGGTGCCAATGGCTAGGAGGGACTATACCAATCATAGATATGCTCATTCACAGGATTACACAACTGCCATATGAAGGTCTGAACCCAGCCAAGGAGTTTGGGGGAAAGATAGGGGAGAAGGACCTTACAGAAAGAATGAAGAAAGATTACAAACTTGTAAAGTAGTCGCGTGGGTATTCAATTTTATCTATCTCAAACCCCACAGTTCAATTGGCCGGACATATATTAGTAGGTAAGGTGATGAGGAAATGTCACCCGAATGAAGTTTCGGCACCCATAGTGTCCCTAGCTACATAGTGCGTGAAGGGCGTGCAGTTTAATTGGTCTAGATACCTCTGTCAGGAGTTCCTCAGGAACTGCGGGAGGTCCAAGTTGAAACCAAGCCATTTCACTACGCTTGGTTACTACTGTCCATTGTGCTTGTCACATGGGAATTTCTGGAGGACAGCCAGTTTCCTCTGCTTGAGGAAGGATTACAGAGGCAGTGAAATTCACCTCCTTATGGGCTACCAAGAACCCCATGTAGATCATAGAGACAAAAATCGTTTGGGTCCTAATTGAATCGAGTCTCTGCATGGCTATTAACCAGCATCCAAGGTTGTCCCCAACCTTGTACATGTAGTTGTCAGCCTATGCAACATTCAAGGCTGACTTCCACAAGGTGTATATCTAGGCGCGGAAGGATCCAACATAGAAGTGGCATGACTTTCCATATTTGGTAATAGAAACAAATGTACAAGAGGTGGTAGCAAGATGGCCCACAGAGTGGCACACCCCTAGATCTCGCTACTGGGCCAAGAATAGGTGCAGAGAGTGTTGTTGCAAATAAAAGGAAGGAGGCAGCTAAGTAGGTTGTGTAGAAAAAGAAGGAGGTTGCAGAGAAGGCTCTTGTTGAGAAGGAATTCGCTGCCAAGGAGAAAGAAGAACAGGAGCAATGCAAGTCCCAGAAAGGTGACAAGTCACCTTTGCTAGAAATAGAAACAAGAGACCTTACAAGACAAGGCGACAGATGTGAGGAAGGGAAGCGCACCCCCTTCATTTTGAAAAGGCGTGAATTGGAACAGTAAGGTGGATCATGAAAGAAGCAGAAAGATGAGAAAACACAGGTTGATCCCATGGTGCTCACAGAAAGTGATCTGGGTGAGATCGCTGATAAAGTAAGGGTCATCATAATAGAAGTACTGCAACCGTTTGAACAGGAGTACATGCAGACATTGGAAGGAGTTTAGAAGGATCTCTGAGAGTTGCAACTCTAAGCAGAAAAGATCCAAGAAGATGTCGGCAAGGCGAACAACGCACAAGGAATTTTGGCACGGGGTAAAAGTATAGTCGTGGAGATGGCCTAGCCATAGGCTGTGTGAGTCTTCCCCTTGCTTGAAGGTTTAGTCTGCACCGACACCAAGGAACAATGCACAATCCTTGATAAGGTCACAAAATGGGCCTGAACCATGCCGTGATATCACTTGAGTAACTGCATGCATTACTACAAGGAGTCGCGGAAGGGCTTCGCATCAGGGAAAAATGAGCACTCAGTGCTGTCAACGAAATCAAAGTAAATAATCAGCAGCTATTCGGTAAAAATACATAGGTTTTGAAGGAGAAGGAGATGCTGCAGGCGCACAGTTCACGATTGGAGTTAGCAGTTGAAAAGGCATGCAGGACAGTGCCTGAGCTTCATATCCCCAAGGATGCATAAGCGGAAGCAAAGATCAGAAAGCTAGCTGTTGGTGTGCATGAAGCCAAAGCCGAGGTTAACTAAGTTCAGTTTGAACTCAACATGAAGATCACTGAGTTGCAATTAAAGGAAGGAATGACCACTCTAGATTCCATAGTTGTTGATTACACAACATTATTTGAGCATGGCATGGAGTTGTAACAAATATGTAGGAGGATTCGAACCTACAGACATTGGATATGGAAATAAGGGAGCTGAAGCAATAGTATGATGAGGTCAGGGAAACCGCGCGCTCCATTACACCAGTGCAGCGCCTCAATAAATTTCAAGAGGGAAAGTAGCTCCTAGCGTAGGTAGAGGAAGCACAAAAGAAGGAGGACCTCCTAAAGTCTAGGTTGTAGCCATGGCTGGAAGAGGCTTATCACGTGACAACCACCATCCAGGATAAGCTTAAAGGCTTACAATAGACACAACAGACAATGCGGTTGGCCGCAGAGGTACCACCTAAATACAAGTTAGTTGAGGAAGTCAAACAGGAAGCTATGTAGGACAATGCTGAGGTTGTAGTAATCTAGGTGGAGCTGGGGGCTTTTTGTAGCAAGATCATAGTGCTAGCCAAGTGACTCGAGGGTGAATCAAGATCTTTGTGTTAGGGTCCCCTCGGTCAGTTTTGGGGTTAAAATAACCCAAGTTTTGATATATTTTTGTAAATAATTTAAAGTCTCTATGATTTGTGGATGTGGAGCATGTAGATGATTAGGAGTTAAAGGGGTTTTAGCCCTTTGTTTATGTAAAGTATGAGTCGCTTTTGAGATCCACCCATGGTCCACAGACCATGGGATTGTATGAAAAAGGCTAAAAATAAGTGTGTCTTAGGGAGTCTAAGGCATGTTTATGAGATCTTGGATGTAATGGGTCAATAGAAGGAAGTGATAACGCAGAGAAGAGGGCTCGATATGAGAAGAAAGGCTCTATAGTTGAGTGTGTAGAGACCTAGGTAGAGTCCGCAGTTGATTGTGCAAACCCCTGCAATTGAGTGCGTAGGGTAGTTTTGAGTCTGTAAATCTGAACTAAAGATCAATAAAGAAAGTTACTGAAGAATTCATGTGCATATTTGTGTATCTCTTTTCACTTATGTTTATGATATATGTTGTTGATGAATAACGTGTTTATGGAATATTGATCTAATGATGTGCAATTCTCTTGAATATGTCGTAATAAATGTATGCAATGCATGTTAAATACTTTCACGAAGACCGTGATGAATTATTTTATCTTTACTAAATAACTTAAGTAGATCCATGAAAACACTAATTAAGGGTTGTTCTCTGATGCGCGTAAGTGGATAAATCAATTGTTAAGGTTCTGCAAAGGTTGATCGTAGACCTTCGTGAAGGTATGAAGACTTTTTTAGTAGAGTTGAAGTACCAAGTCTTAAGGGCTTATTGATCCGTGTGAAGGCAGCTCTGAGGCACTAAAAGACATCACACTTGTATTTGGATGTAGAGACTTGGTTTTTGCATCCCCCCATACTGCTTCGAGTGAGACTGCAACTTATGCTACGCAGGTTGTTTCTGACAGGGCTAGTAGTGTAGGGATTTGTTGGTTAGTGCAATTAACTGTGAACCTGGGTCAGGATCCCCTAATCCAATAGAGGAAAAGGCCACTATCATAAGATTTTCTTAATTCTTTACTATCACTACTGTACCACTAATCTATCTATCTACAAATGGAAGCAAACTAAGTAATCATCCAAATACTTGCAGATTAAGCAAGATGAAAATCACTTCAACAGCTAACTATGAATGTAATCTAAACATACATGTACCTAAAGAGGAACCTCTACTGCTAGGGTTGGGCCCTAACCCAAAAGCTTCAACCCTCTGAGTCAACTCAGTGCTAGATCAAGGGAATTCTTTTCATTTTCATTAAAATATAAAAAATACATAAGAGTTATCAATTAGAATGTCTTAGCTTGAAAATGACTCTTGGCTACAACAAAAAAAGTTGAATCCTAATGAGGCTCTAGGCCTTCTTATTTATAAAACTGAAGCTACCAACAACTTCCTTAAATTTAGGGAAGCTTGAGTCCCAACTCGAGATCAACTTGTCTTCAACTATCATTGGATTCACTGCCAATGACCTCGGTGGCTTGGTTCCTTGTAACTTCGAGCTGATGAGATCTGGTGGAGGAATCTTCGAGTGAGTGAGGAGTTAAGGATGGAGATACAATCTCCTAAAATCCCTCTTTCTTGTCTACTTTGAGTTCCTGCACTTAAATTAGCCAAAATTGCTCCAAATCCTGCAATTAATGCACATTAGGCTACATGACATAACATCTCATCTTTACCCTTCTCACTATGTAAAATATAACAAAACATGTAAATAAATGTGAGAAATGTTGATTTTAAAAAGTTGGAGAGTGGCATTAAGGTCCATATAATTTACCTATTGATAAGCCTCATCAACTGCCTTCAAATAGAAGGAGGGCCTTTTCTATTGGATGGTCATGCCTTTTGGGTTGATGAATGCCCATGATACCTTCATGAGGCTCATGGGTGACATCTTGTGACTCTTCACCAACTCATTTGCAGTGTTGTATTTGGATGAAATTTTGATCTTCATCGAGAGTTGGGAAGATCACCTCCACCATATTCGATAGGTCCTCCAAACCCTACAACAATCCAAGTTGTGTGGCAATTTGGAGAAATGAACTTTTGGTATGATCCAGGTTCAATTTATGTGGTACATCATTGATGAGAGGGATGTGCATGTGGACCCATCCATGATACAAGTGATTCAGGATTTGGAAACCCAACCACTCTAACACAACTCCACAACTTTTTGGGTCTTTCCGACTTCTACCACAAGTTTTTGTTGGGTTTCTCTCATATCACTTGGCCTTTGATTCAAGTCACCAAGGGAGGAGAGAAAGAAAATTGATTTTGGTATGAATCCCAATACAAGGAATTTACCGAGTTGAAGCATCACCTCTGTTCTGCACCAGTTCTTACATTACCAGACATGCAACAACCATTTGAGATCAAGATAGATGCCTCTGGCTATGCTATTAGTGTAGTTCTTACTCAACAGGCACATCCAATGGCATATTAGAGTGAGACACTTTCAAAAACAATTTGAAAGTATCCTACCTATGACAAAGAGATGTATTCCATTGTGTAGGCCTATCAACAATGGAAGCATTATGTTATGTGGAAGGAAATGGTCATCCACATAGACCACTGACCCCTATAGTTCATACATGTTGGGTTGTGTTATATTCTTTCCATGACTAGCCCTAGTAGTGAAACTGGGGGGTTAGAGGGGGGGCGAAGTGCCCCCTTCATTGTGTTGGGCGCAGTGGAGGGATCAGATCCAATATTCACTTGTCGGGTTTTTAGTGTTTTTGTTACATCCAAGTTCTCTGTCTGAGGTCCCTCAACTTTGTGTTGTCCCTCTAATTCTGGAATGTTAATATTTCACAGATATTCTTCTTCCTCCTCACCAATCACATTATAACATTCCACCATGTGGCGTAGTTGTGTACTCCAATATGGATGAGTCCATTCTACCAGTTCCTTAGGCAACCTAAATATAGCGGATTTTATCTCCTGAAGCGCTTCATTGATGCATTCGAACCCATCCTCAAAGCTGAACGTTAGTAGAAAAAAATCTCTTAAGATGTCCCATTTAGTTGTCTTATGGCGAAGCTCTATTTCCAAATACCATTTCATAGAGATTGTATCTAAGGTATGATAGAAGATGTGCACCCATTCTAGTTGTGGCTCCATTCCACAAGCTCTAGTCCACCACGCCATATGTTTACGTAGATCATCCTTCCCACTGTACTTCTCAGTCATCCTTATATTAGCATATCCAAACCTTAGTCTCATCATCCTTCTATATTCCTTCCAACCAGTGAAGTTTTCCATGTGCCTACCCCACCAACAGGTAGGTGTAGTGTGCAGTGCCAATTCAAGCATTTGGAAGCGATGTTATTCACACACTTTTGTTTCAAATCCATCCAAGAATATATCAACATCAGTCAAACCATCATAATGTGGAAGCTTTCTTACCTCAGTTGAGACACACCGTAGTGATTTAGTCATCATATTGCACCAGAGCATGGATACTTCGTGCAACCAATTCTACCAGTGCTTGAGCTCTTCATCTGAGTCTGAGGTACATGAGTTATCCTTGTCCCACAAAATTCGTCCATCAGCCATAGGATTGATCCAATCCTCGTCTCGTGCAGTGATCTTGAATATGTTATCCAGATCATCATCATTCAGTATAGCACGCTACCTCAGCAGGGTCCAGTGGCACTATAGCCCTAAGCACCTTCCTTTAAAAAGTTATTTTTCACTTCTTTAAGTTTATTACCACATCCATGTCAAAAGCCCAGTCAATTCCTAGTAGCGTGGGCAAGGGTTACTATCATCCACAATTTCAATGACCTCAAAATCAGCCAACGCACTAGCGCCCTCAATGTCTACCGTCACACCATATAAGTGCCCCATCATAATAATATTCTGCTAATTAGCCATGTGTAGCTGTATAGGAGACCATTGCAGTGCAGGTCTCCCCATCCTTTTCCATGTTTGTTTAGGTAGCACATTTTCATCAGACCCCAGATCCAAGATCACTTGGTCCATTTTGTGTTCTCCTATCTATGCAATCAACCTCATTTTATGCCCAGTTTGTTTCTTATGCTTACCAAGTTTTCTCACAGTGCGTTGTTCAGTAGGGGTCTTATCTTTGTTCACACACTTTTCTATTAGCTTTTGGAGCCCTTCTACTGCCGTCTTATCATGTAGTAACTTCATATAGGTTTTTAGGAAAGTGGCTAACAATGAGGGATCTACCTCCTGTGTCGTACTAGTTTCCGACAATTTCTCCTGACTTCCTAAGGTCAAAGTCTACATCTTTCTCGACAGCCTTACGCACCCAACCTTCAACCTCAGGTTTCTTTCCCTTGTCGTCTACTATGGCCATACCACTTCTTGTCACTATATTTACACTATGATCTTATTCACGAAGCTTCGCCCTCATCATCTGGATGTTCTACGTAGGATGTTGGGTTTACGTCTTATTTTCTTGCATCTTTTCTATAAGGATCAGGCAATATTCTATCACATGGTAGAACTATCTATAGTGTTACACAGTAATTTGTCACCGTTTGTCACCGTCCTTGTTACCCCTCTCCTGCATCTTGGAGGACTCATTCCGGGACTTGTGAGAAGTGACAAGACTTGAAATCACTTGCATCATTCACCTCTGAACATGAGCTACATATGCCCTGAAGACATCTCCTGCTCTTTGCCCTTAAAACAACCCTTTTTACATTAGTGCTGGCCCACTATGTTATGCCCGCGCCAATGGGGAAAATCCTATTAAAAGGGCGCGCCATTAGCGCTTTGTCCCAGAGTCGCAATCGCGCCAACCTTTTTAGGCAAAGTTTTGAACTAATCAAACCTCCGAAAGTTCTATCCAACTCATTCACCAACTGCATCCAAGTTAAGTGAGGATGGTTTGGCTTCGAATCTCCTTGAATGGGAAGTAGTTTGCCACCATTCCATAGAAGTTTCCAAGTGATGAAGCCAAATCCATTATTGTTGTGATTGATATTATCTCTTCCTTTTCATCTATAAAAGCTTGTCTCCATGGCTTGAGCAAGCTAGTTCTGGTTCTAGTGGCAATACTTGTGCTGAAAGGAAGATATCAAGAGATTAGAGTTGCAAGAGCCTTATTTGTGTCCATAAGGCTTAACCTAAGTAAGGAGATCTTGTCACCAAAGAGAGAGAGGCTTGTCCCTCATCCCTTCAAGCTTTGCAAGACTTGTGTAG
>APFE031545335.1:42717-64451 GCA_000404065.3 Pinus taeda | reverse complement strand
AAACTTGACTCAGAATAGAGTCAAAAGTTGACGAGGTTAAATAGTGATGGTTTTGGGGCACATGGTATTGTGCACCCATGGTATTCTGCGCGTGGTATTATATGTAATGGAGCCTATAAAAGGCTGGAAGGACTTCATTGTAATGCATGGCCTGGAGGTGAGCCGTGAAGGCTCACTTGGCCGGATTGGCCAGGGTTTTGGCCAAGGATAATGAAATTTCATTATGATTGGGTTTTTCCCCGAATTTGGGGTTTTCACGGATAAACATGTGTATTTATGTGTTTATGGTTATTGCTGGTTAATTTTATATTTATTCCTCTCGGTAATTAATTTATGTTCTTGTGCGGTAAATTTCTTAACAATTGGTATCAGAGCCATGCCCTGAAGTTAGCCAAGTGGATGAATCCTCGGAATGCTGAACGAAGGTGGTGGGCCCCGGCAATATCACGATGGGATCTATGGATGAGCTCGGTTAGACAGGCGGTGTGCTCTGGATTCTTCATGGACATGTCCTGGTCCCAACACGGTGAAGAGGAGTTGACCTGGGATAGAGCAAGCTCTCGAGGCAGGTGGTGTTCCATGTAAGGCGTGTGCTTCCAACGCATTGGAGCGGAGAATCCTGGTTGGTAGAGAGTGGACGGATGGATAATCGTTTGAGGGGAGGCTCAATGGTCCTTTGTTCGAGGGGAGGATTGTTGGGTATACGACCAAAGTCCCACATTGACTAGAAGTGGGGAGGATCATGGGTATATAAGGATGGACAAATATCTCCATTGGTATGAGGCCTTTTGGGGTAAGTCCAAAATCAAATCCATGAGGGCTTAGGCCCAATGTGGAAAATATTATACCATTGTGGAGATATGTGGTGTCCAGAGTCCTTACACCTAAAACTCAGTCAAAATTAGCCTGCAACAGGGAGGGTGCACTTGATGTTGTGAGGGCGCACTTGACCATTTGCTAATTTTTTTGAATTTTCACTATAAAATTGACTTTCATCTCAGAAAATGATGTTTTCACCTATGTAATTGAGGATGGTAAATGTAATAATGATGTGGATAAGTTACCTAGGGGTAGATTCATCAGGTAAAATTTGTCATCAATTCAAATGAATCAGTTTCAATGTAATTAGGGAGGAGACACTTAGAGCTCCCTATACTCTAGGTATGAGTTCAAATTTTTGTGGACCTCTTCCTCAACTTAGGGATTTGACCCCTGAGGATCAGAGAAGGTTTTCTTGATGTCTATATCATTCCCTTCTTCACTCTTGGAAGAGGTTGGACTCAGTTGGATGTTGTTAGATTGATTAGAGACACTATTGTATCAGTATTTGGCCCGTTTTAATAGATGAGTTGCAACTATTTTCTTGGGATACATATGGTATGGTTTTCTAGCATTGTTTTTTCTTTAGTTTCATTTGTGTGAATATATTGTTACTTCATATTCCATTTAATGTCTATTGTATGATCTCTTTCAAGTTGATAAACAAGAATCATCTCACATGCTCTGTTTTGGGAAAGTTTTCATAGTTTGTTCATCCTTCTTCAGTTTAGTAAGAATACACATTTCATGCTCTTCCTAGCTCCTCACCCATCTAAATCATCTCATCCCAAGAAACCTTAATGTGCTAGCCTACGTACCTACCTTGACCCATTGAATGGACTGTAACCCAAATCTTGTTTGCCCTAACCTAGCCTCTTTGACCTAATATCCTCATCCAACAATAAGCCCATCAAATCAAATCAAAACAACCTCTGCACTTTATACCTAGACTAAAGCCCTAATTCATCTAGCCCTCTTGGCTGTGATTTCGTGGAGAGAGCCCTCTTCGGCCTGGTAGGGCTAGCTACCAAGTCAAAAGGTTGGTATGTGGTTACCTCAGTTGGACTCTTCCTTGGTATTGGAGATCTGGAGGAGTGATAACATTTGGTTCCATTGTCGGGGAACAAAAGGTTTATTTTCCATGGGTGTATGACAAAGTTTAGATCTGATTGTTGATGGTGGACAGTGATCAAGCACACGAAGGCTAAAATCATTCACTTGGACACTCCATTGACTGAAAGATCCAGAAAATCAACACTTCATGGTGACTCCACTTTTCAAGAACCAGTAGTTTGAAAACCTTCTTGGTGACTTCATTGTTTTCAAGATGAGTTCTACTGCAAGAAGAAATCCCATGTATGCTCCTATGGATTGATCTCAGATCCCTGGATTTCCAAATCCTATGCCTCATGTTGACTAGTTTGTAAATCCTCCTATAATTAAAAATGAACAAGAAGATGGTGCTACTTTGCATTTAGTAAGGTTTCATGTGCATGTATGTAGGCTAAGGGTTGAGTTTCCCGAGGACTTCTCATGAAGTTGTTTATGGCTACTCCTGAAGATAAAGTTAGGGTATGGTATGAAGGGTTACCAAAAGGAAGCTTATGTTCTCTAAAAGATTTCCATAATGTGTTCTCCAACCATTATGTGAAGTCTTATCTTTATTTACAAAGCTGTTGTGATTGTAGTGAAGGTTTCGTTGCAGATATTGAAAGTATTGATGATATCGAATGTATGGACGATGAAGAACTCATTGAAGCCTTCTCTGATTTTTACCTTCAACAACAATCTGAAGAATCCAGTCACTTTTATACACAAGATCATATTCAGCATACAACAACTTCCCCTTTACTTGAAGATGAAGGAATTTTGCATCTTGATAGTCAAAAGGAATCACATGAAATGAATTAGCAGTCTAATGAAAATTTATATACTCCTTTGCTTGAAATTAATGAAGATATTCAACATCCTTGTGAAACTTTAGGAGGGAAAGAAGACAATTGTTGTTTTGTCCAAAGAAAACAAAGAGTACTTCCTTCTTTGACTGAAGAAGAAATAAATCATATTCTTAATTTGCAAATCCATATTCCATCTATTAAGTTTGATGATGTTATTGTATAGTCTTTCCAGTTTCTAAGTGATTATGAAGAGGAGAACAGTGATAAATAAGAAGTTGTTTTAGAGCCCCTTGTAGATACAAATCTTCCTCAAGGTTGAGAAAATGAAATGTCTTTTGATGAAAAGGAGTTTCCCCATATCCCATAGATATGGACACTTATGTTGTTGAAAATATTATGGAGGATCCTTTTCCTAATTTGTTACAGCCATATGGAAATAATGCTTATTCTTCTCCTTTTATTGATTCACAAAAGGTAATGCTTCGTAATTTTCATGATGCCTTGGACAGTCTTTTGCAAGCATTGGAGAAGATGAATGTTGTTTTGTTTGTCATCATAAATCTTTGTTTTAGTTTTCATTGTGAGTTGCCTACATATACATCATTATGCCTGCTCGAGGTAAGTGAGAGCATAATTTCAATAAGTAACCATCTAATGGATTGGTTACAATGGAAGGATCATTTCACCCAATCAGCAATGGTGGAAGAAGGGAAACAAGTGGAGGAACATACCAATGTGTTGCCTCTGGCTCATGAAAAGGAAACAATTCAACTTAACAGTTGTTCTAATCTTTCTACTGATCACCAAGATCTGTCCTTTGCAAATGCTTTTCAAGATCCTTTTACCAGTTTGCTGCAGTCATCATATCATGATGGTTATCTTCTTTTGAATCATAGTTTTCAGCTTCAGTTGTATGTTGAGTTTCCAATCTTCAAGTTTTTTGTAGATAGTGCAAATAGAGGACAATCAGGTATCTAGTTGCTTGATTGGCTTCATGGCATTTTTCCTTTACCTCACTTAGCAGTCATTTTCAATAGTTAGAATAGAATAGGGTGTGGATTTTGTTTCAACAACAACTTTCTTTCAAGTTCAGTTTTTAGCAAGTGACGAAAAAATTCATCAAGGTTTGAAGCCCGAGGAGAAGGCCCTAAGGCCCTAATGATCTGATAGTTTGGATTGAAGTTTTCAGTGTTTAGTTTGGTTGTTAATTTTTTACTGTATTGGCCCACATGGTTAGGCACTTAGTCTACGGTGTTATTAACACCTCCAAGGAGTTGCCATCCCCAATAAGGTTGATGTTAGAGTCAGTATTTCCATACTGCCATCAATGGTCAAAACTCATCTTTTCATATTCATATTAGGGTCTCACTCAGAAATTTTTGTCATTCCACCTAGGTCCTCATTCAAAAATTTACTCACTAATGATAGCCCTAGTCAAAAATCTATAATTTCTGGCCTAACTTCATGTCTTACTAAGCATGAATGAATTATGAAATCTTATTCCATCATGTCTTTATGTCAGTCAAGTCACCATGAAGGTTGCTCACTCAAGGTTCCCAAGCTATTAACTCAGTGTTCCAAAGAAACTAGACCATCAGAAGATCAATTTGTCAAAGGACATAGTCAAGTGAAAGGGTAAAGTTTCAAAAATTTATGTGAATGCCAAAGGGAGTTGTCCTTTCCCAAGGGTGTCTAAATCAACTTTTTCCACAAGCACTAAACCCTAATTCCCTCTACCATTGAGCTAGGGTTGGCTATGGAATTAGAGACATCTAAGCATAGGAGACATAAGGGAGGTCATTTCAGCAAGTATGAGGCTATTCCAACTCATAAATATCATGTCTCCATCATTTTTCAAGAAGTCATTCCAAGGGACAAATCATTTGCCACACATAGGGCCAGTTTTTCTTCAAACTATGTTTTTGACCAAGCAGAGTTGAATTTGACAAACATGAGAGAGGTTTTGTCCATCATAGGGCAAGGATGAAAAATGTCCTTTAGGTTTTACACAGGTGTCATGGTTTTGGAGAAATGTCAAAAATACAATTGCTACAAGAGGTTTTATGCATATCTGGAGTGAGATTGGGAAAATCAATTTTTATCCTACCTTGAATGGCCAAATGAATTTTTTGATGAGTTAAATGATAACTAGACAGAAATAGATTTCCAATGAGATATCATGAGATCAATTTGGACTTCAGGAAGACACTCAAAATTTTATTTGAAGTTGGCGTTGCACATAGGGAAGACAGGGGTTGCACATAGGGAAGACAGGCATTGCACATAGGGCAGAAAAGGGTTGTGCACTCATCAAAGGCATTGCACACCTATCAAAATTTATCTGTAAACTCTCAAATTTCATGAAAGTCCTCCAAACCTTCATCATAGGGTTTCTTAACCTCCTAGCAAGTAATTAAGGCCTTGCCTATACCCTCCTTACATTTCACAATCATAAATTCATGGTATTGAGTTTCTTGTGTGAAATTTGGAGTTTTCAAAACTTACAAACCCTAGTTTCATTTCCACACCTCAAAATCTATTATTAAGACCCTACTATCCTTCCCAAATCACAGTAAACCCTATCCCTGCCCTGTATTGCTAAATCCCTATCCCAAATTTACTCTCCCTTAAACCCTAAGTCCTAGGCAACCATATTGTCATACCTGTAATAAAATACCAATTCCCAAATCCTTTAGGTATTTTGATCCCCTATCACCTCCCTAAGTTCCTTAATCCATTCCCCCACTCTATAAATTTTTCCTACCCCATTCCCACCCCCATTTCCTAATCCCTATGGTTTCAAGACAAAAAGAACAAAAACACATGATGGACGAGGAAGATAGAGATTTTACAGAGGAGGAAGACACAAAAGAAAGAAGGCCACACAAAGGAGCAAGAATATTGAGGTTTGAGCTTAACAACACCAGAGAACTAATGACCTCACCCATGACAGTCACTTGTTTTAAGCATATGGGATACTTCGATTTTTGTGAAATGATACGAAGAGTTCAAAGCCACCCTGTTTTGACTAGAGTTTTCATTTCAAAACTTGAGGACAATCAAGTGACCCTTATTGGTGTAACCTTCACCATATCCTCAGCCATCATTGTTGTTGCTAGTGGAATACCTAATGTGGGTGAGAAGTGGTTTAAATCTCAAAACCTAGATGATCAGTATTATCAGCCATACTTGAAGCATCAATACAAAAATGAGAGAAATAAATTATTCCCTTTCAATCACCTTCTTTATAAGTATCCCCCCATGATGAAAATCATCATGAAGTACTTCACTTGTGAAGGCAAATTTTTGAGACTCTGCACATACCATATCAGATTGCTCATGCACTTCACAAGAGTCAAAATGCTCAATATTCCTTATTATTTTTTCAGGAGCATTGAAAAATGGCATACATAGTTCAGGGAAAAAAGTATGATCTACAAATGAACAACCTCTTTCATCACTCTCTGGACAAGATCATTGTCCTCCATCACCTTAATCAGTTGAACATCTCATGGGACACTTTCATTGCCTATAATATTTTCACTGCTCCACATGCTGAAGATATGCCTTCTTCATCTCACCCCACTAATCATCATGCTGAAGACATACCCCCTCCATCTCAACCCACTACATATATCCCTGCATCATTTCAACCTATTTCACCACCATCATCACCATTGCATGGTCATATAGGGCCACGTAGTAGAGTTGAGGTCATCAAGCCTAAAGGGGTTGAAATAGGCATATTTACTAGAACATATCAGAAAGGGCATAGCCAGGTGTTTGCCCAACAGATTTTGGGAGGGGCCCTACCTTCTTCACCAACAAAGTAGGTACACAAAGGCAAAGAAAATATGACAAAAGCAGTGGTTCAGGCAGAGATCAAACATGAGGAGGTGGACCTCCATGAGACAAAGTAGGATTTTGACCTTGTTGACCTATATGAGCATGATGACAATGAGGACATTAGAGCATTTCGGGGTATCAAGCGAAGAGTGAACCCAATTAGAAGTATGGGTATCCATACCAGTTTAAGGAAGAAAGTATTGGCAAGAATCAATATATTTAACAACTCTTATCTAGAGAACAAGAACACGTGTTTATGACAATTTGAAGGAAAATAAGCACCTGTCGGGTAATGGCCTGCAAATCGAGCCGAGATTTCTATGGTAGGAGAAGATGGAAGCTGACATAGGTTGAGAGGCCAGTGTAGAACCCCTAGAACAACAACAAAATTCTGTTAAGTCAGATGGGTCTCGGCGGAATATAGTGAGCTCAACATAAATGCAAAACTGTGCCTAGAACAAACCACACCAACGAGCAGAACACATTAGAGCATTTCAGGGTATCAGGCGAAGAGTGAACCCAATTATAAGTATGCGTATCCATACCAGTTCAAGGAAGAAAGTATTGGCAAGAATCAATATATTGAGTTGTAATCAACCTGAGAATCGAAGGTCCAAAAGAAGAACAACAACCACTCGCACACCAAAGAAATGATTAACTTTGAGGCCGAGAGTGACATAAAAGAATGGGAAAAAGCAGTAAAAATATCTTTCAGAGTAATATAAAAGAATGGGAAAAAGCGGTAAAAGTATCTTCCCATGCTGGAAAAAACAGTCACAGTTCAAATCAACAGTTGAAAGTGTCTCACCTGATCGAATGGAGCAAGGTCAAGAAAAAACAGTTAGAGTTCAAATCAACTGTTGAAAGAGTTCAAATCAACTGTTGAAAGTGTCTCACCTGATTGAATGGAGCAAGGTAAAAGTGTTGACCAAAAAGTTGAAGCATAGAAAGGCCTATGGGCCTAAAAATATCTTCAAGACTAACCTAAAAGAATGGGAAAAAACAGTAAAAATATCTTGCCATGCTGGAAAAAGCACTCACAGTTCAAATCAACGGTTAAAAGTGTCTCACATGATGAAATGGAGCAGGGTAAAAGTGTTAGACGAAAAAGTTGATGCCTAAAAAACACTATCCGCCTAAATATAGTTAATTCAACCAAATCAGAATTTAAAAAAAAATAAAAAATAAAATAAAATTTATAAAATTAACTTTACACTTTGTTATTTAAAAATACTTTGTTATTTAATTTTTAGTTCACTCAAACTTAATGCAACGGTCAACCCTTTTTTGAAAGCGATATACCCTGCGCGGCAGGAATAATAAATATAAAAGCTTAAAATAGTCACTCGCCGGTTTTAGACACCAGCGACGACTTTCCCTATTATTTTAAAGAGGGAAATATTCGTTTTCCAGGTCGATCAACCCTCTCTCTGTAATTGCCAATTTGCCATTACAAATGAACTCACAAGGAGCCCACTCTTGACAACGTTCACGCACTGTCAAAATATTTATGTTTCCACCAAATTTGTGTACATATTGTCATAATTTTATCACCAAATTCGTGCATTCTCTGCTTTGAAAATCTGCGCGGATAAACGCAGAAAATGGAATGGAAAGGCACTGTTTCAGTAAAAGCTTGACTTTGCTGCCTCAACCTTGTACAGCGCACGCAAAATGACGAGTGCCATTTGCTGAGTAAGTGAATTATTTTAAGTCTTCTTCGTATAATCGTCATAAATATCTCGTCCTTCAAAAATTTATAGAACCCATAGTAAGTGGAAGGAGGACTGGTTTAGCAGTCCACAACGAAGCCAAACCGATTACGCAAGTTAAGTCATGAGTCTTGATTTCATAGAATTTCCATAAATTCAAAAGTAGAGAAAATGTATGTGTTGCCACTGTCCTGGAGATCATTGAAATTTGAAGAACGTACATGTAATAAGTTTATAATGACGATGTATATGTAATAAGTTTATAACGACGATGAACCATAATAGTTGGTTCGAAAAGCGTCGACAAAGGTCTCTTTCATGCGATTTATGCCGAAGCTTTTCTTAACAACTATGATGGATCACAAAAGCCTCAATTCTACAACAGCAAAGCATGTTATACATTTCTTCTCCAGTGTGGACTGGTAAAACAGTTCTACTTTCATAATAATTTTCTACAAATGTAGGAAATAGCATGAATTTCTCCTTACGGTTAGATTGGTCGAGTTAATCAAGTCAGTCTTGCTATCATGCAGTGTTCATACGTTAAAAGTCCTGAAATCACCGATTTTTTAGTTACGGGGAAAAATTTATTTGAACTTCTATGGAGTTAAAGATAGCCTATAAAATTCTTATCTAGTTCCAAAAATTACACTGAAAATCACTGAAACATGAAATACATACATTCAATAAGTGTATACCAGTGAAGCATGCAACTTCAAATTTGGTTTGGATAAATATGTGGTAATTTCAAAATACATTTTTGAAAATATATAAATGAATTGAGTTTAAATATTCTAAAAGGTCAATATTTTTGGGCATGTTTTTGATTAATTTTATTTAAAATTTAAACTAATCATAATAAAAATTACATATTTTATTTATTAAATTTATATAATGTAATTAACTCTATTAAATTTTGAAAACATCAAATTTATTTTTGCATTTCAAAATATAATCGAAATAATCACAAAATTGTATTTTTACATATCCACAGAAGAAATATATATATATATATATATATATATAAATATATATATATAATATATATATATATATATAATTATAATTATAATTATAATTATAATTCAATGTATTTATTTTCAGAGAGATTGATATGGACGGTATAAGCAAGAGTGGCATCCGATATCCTTCATTCGTCATACAGGAAGAGTAAGAAAGACAGGATATTCTTTACCACCATTTAAGGTCATTGATGTGAGCAAATGAAGGTGAATTCATAAAGCAAGAATCAAACTTGTCATGAGTATTGCTTGCCACAAGAAACCCTAGTAAGTTAGTTTTGAGAGGAATGACTTCGAATCATTCCTGGCTTTCCTACCCATTTAATTTGGTTGCCCATAACATAGTAAATACACAATGAGGTTTGATAATCAAAGTGAAGACACATAGTTCAAGATTACCGTTTCAACCCACGTATACAAGAGAATCATATTCTTTATTAAGGATTATAATTAACTTCTAATCATATGTTCTGCGAAGATGGAATTTTTTATAACAATCAAAAGGTTCCCTTCTTTTGTTTTCTTGTTCTCTTAAAACGAAAAGGAAGACTACCTCACCCTCTATGCACTCCTCGATGTAGCTTTAAACCCTTTTTATACCACACCAATTTGGTCTTATAATTGTTATCTCAACTGACTCTCTATACAACTATTATCTTCAAGCACAAGTGATCCTTTCACCAGGAATCACTATGCCTATTGACTACGTATCTCTTTATGTAATGTATAATTCCAAGTAATAACTATGCTAAGCAATGAATGCAGAAGTTCATGAATCTAACCAGAGGATTCAGGACATCCAAGTGCAAAAACCATTGAGTTAGTATACCATGGACTTCAATGATCTAAGGATAATTAATTTTGGATTGCTGGCCACTAAAGTTGTGATCTCTACTACTATTAATTACCTCATAACAAACAAAATGGAAAACTAATCATCCTATTGTACACATACAATGCTACAAGCCATCACAACTCACCATATAAATGGAAGATGAAATTTTCTTGGCCAAAATCATGCAAGAAAGGCTTTCATCTTTACATAACTGTGTTCCTAAAGGAATTGCAACAATATCCTCATAGCCATCATGGCAGCATGTCAAAATAATATAAGTATAGACAATGCACAAATTAATTTACCATAAGACATAACATAACTCATGCACAGTCTATGTAAGAATAGTGTTTATGCAAGGGAATAATTACACATCAAATTACACAAATCAGTACCCATGATATCAATATACATAACAAATGGACCTGTCACTTGTACCAATACGAAGTGATAGGGAGGACAACGAAAGCAAATGAGTGCATAGTAATATTGCATCATTTAAATATGCAATATAAATGCAACATTGTGAGTCTCTTTGAAAAGTTTGCAGTAACGTGAAGTGGCGATGAGTATATATCTCTATCCCTTTCATAATTTGAGCGCAATTCATTTCTATACCTTTTTGGGTCTATCAATATAGATAAGGTGTTGCGGCATAGACTCTTATGAGACCATGGACAGAAAACCATCGCGTCCAAAACCATGTGCGAAAATCATGTACAAAACCATAGGTAGATCTGCCCAACCTAATATAGGGTCCAAAAAACAAAATTTTCTGGGGTGCTACCCTGGACCGCATAGAGGGGGTTACCTGCACCCCTCAAACCCCCTCAAACCCCCTGTGACCGCCCCGCTACACAATCGGCGCAACGAAGGGGGGGCTCCGCCCCCCCTCTAACCCCTAATTAACTACCTGGGCTAGTCGTGGAAAGAATATAACACAACCCAGCACTGCCACTAAATGTGTTTAGGTGTGTAGTTATGGGATACAAATACACCATTAGGGCTACAAATACACCATTAAAATATGATGGTGCAACTAAAGACTATTGGGAAGGTAAAGGAGACAAAGCATAAATTCACACATAAAACATACTAGTTGCGGCTCTTCTACTGATCACACAAAACTTGATTATTACAATGAACCCAGTGAAGGGTATTTAAACCTTTTTGACTAGCGACTCGCCTAAAATATCTTGACATGCACACACACTTAACTTAGTTAACTCAATCTCTAAATATGGACTGCACTTAACACTTCATCTATCACTCAACTTGACTCAACGCTTAGTTAACTCACTCTCTAATTTTAGCCAACTCCTCATGCAGGAGTAATTACAATTTCTAACAAAGACGAGGGAGATAACATTCTTGAGCATGGAACGAATGTCTCCATGACTCTAATTATGAAATAATAGGATGAATGGACATTTTCTTTAGTCGTCATTCACATTAGGTGGTTCTCAAGTAGTTTAAAAATTCATTACTCAACAAAACAGAGGTATAAACTATATTCTTATAAATATATATTCTTTAGTTCATCTATAAACTCTACTAAATGGTATTGTGCAAAATCCTAAATTCTCTCAAGAATTCAACAACTTAATTAAACTCTGTGTGGAGAAGTTGCAAAAAAATCAACATCAGATGTAGAGGAAGTAATGGTTACATACATCTTCAAGGGCAAGATGATACAACACAAGATGACCATGTTCAAACAACTCATGAGCTCACAACAAAAATTCATACAACATGACTGGTTCATACAATATTAACAACAACATTAGAAAAACACACAACAATTCCCTCTACTATTCCAGTAAACCACCTTGGAAACAATATTTTCTATTCAAAAGTTTGATATCTTCTTGAATGGAAAGATGTTTCACTCTTGGTTGTAAAATATAAACATATGATAAGAGCTCAATTTTTTTTGTCATTGAAGTCCACATGGAGGATGACCGAGATTGGTGGCATAACCATAACTCAACACTAGTTGCATCCAAATAGCCACTCATAGCCAAATGAAGATGTCAAAGTAGTGGTTATGGTTACAATGATGTCATACTTTCTTGATGTTTGCAACTTCAACAACTACGGGGGAAAACAATACACCTAAACATTAACCACTTCAACAAGATATCCATAACTTGAGGTACAATATCTTGAAATTTTTGTTCACATTAAATTTATTTCATGGGAATTTCCATATATTAGGGTAATATATAACACGGGTGAATTTTTGGAGCATGCATATCGAATGGCTTCCAAATTTGAGCTCAAGCTATAACGAAACCCCTCATTATCCAAAAGGGGGTTTTTTTAGCTTGCTTTTAGCATCTGCTTTAGCCACCAAAACTTAAAGTCTAACAATGAACAACCAAACTTATTATGATTCCTTGCCTTCCAATGAGGAGAAAAATATGCCTTGGTGTCCATTCCACAAATAGTCTAGTCACCACAACGATGATTGTTGGAAACTTTGAGACAAGAAAGCCATGACTCTCCGCACTAAAGAAAAACAAGATACTTCAAATTCATATTTAGAAAAATGATGCTAATGACCCTTCTTCCGTCAACCATCACCTTATTTTGATGGCAAGAGATTACTCAAGTAAAAATTAGGAAGCCATATTCACACAAACCGGTCAGATTAGGCACAAGTTAACTTCATTGATGATTGATAATTGCAATAAACCAAAACCCTGTTTTCTAAGATTATGTGATCTATGAATTTGTGATATGGGGTAGGGTTTATGACTAAAAAGGTAGCGGGTGAACTCTGAAGCACCCGAGTTTGTGGAAGGCCGAAAGAGGAAGAATTAGGCATAGGGGTGGATCCGAGGACCTTTAATTCTATAATATAACTAAGTGAAGTTCCTGAGGACCAGTGAATGTGAATACCTCTTCTGCGGCCAACTCGAAAGACCCGAAGGTTAATTAGGGAAAAGTAGTAGGGTGGTGTTGGAATCACGATTTCCATTACACAAAAACCCGCAGGTGTTAGTAAACGAACCATAGTTATCAGATCCAAGAGAGACAATTATGCCATGTCACGAAACACACGATGAGTGTTGGATTATCCAATGTGCAACAATCTTCCCCCCAATGTGAGCCGGGTGTGATTCAAACTCGAGACATTTGGCTCTGATACCACTTGTTGGAATCAAGATTGCCATTATGCCAAAACCTACATGTGTTAGTAAACGGATGCATTGCCAGAGTTAACGAATCCACGAGAAGGAGTTAAGCGATGTTGCAAAACACACGAGGAGCCATAGATTTTCCAATTCCCAACATGTGGTTTTAATCAAATAAAAGTCTAGTAAGAGCTCTGATTTGGCCTTCAAAATGTCATCTCTATGACTAGTAAGGAAACCGAAGCCTAATATTATTGCAATTTGATAGGGTTTATGGAACCCATAGTAAGTGGAACAAGTCCAACACCTCAAAAGCAATGCAAAAGGAGGAATATGACCTCAAAAAATCGACTAATTCTTGCCCTCTCCAACAGTGAATCCGAGTACCAATAGGAGATGGTTTAAACTTCTATTACAAACCTGGGTGCTGAAGCAGTAATAGAATAGTCTAGTAATTGATAATATTTGTTCATAGATATAGAAGTAAATCAAACAAAGTATTTAATTTGTGTTGGATTTTATATGGACCAACATAACTATGATTAGGGTCTTAGGTGAATCCATGACACTATGAGAAGTTTTATTGAACAAATTGTATTGTTGGTTTGATTTATGAACTATTGCTATGAAGGAAGAATGTGATATTTTATTGGCTTCACTGTATTATTTGCTTGAAGACATTGTGTTATTTTGATGATATATCACACTATATATGTACCATTTCCATTGATTCATCAACTATTTAAAATTTATTGTGTACTGGAAATATTTCTTTGAAACCCTAGCACAACAAAATTGCCCTAGCCCATAACACAAATGTGCCCCATATGAAATTGCAGGAAGGTTGAGGACATACTTGCAATGAATCTCCTTATACTTACCTTTCATTCCCATATTTTAATATGGTGAACCCTGCAAATGGATGGAATGACTTCCCAAAAACCTAGATGGCTCCTGAAGGAGAGGCCTTCGACAGAAAGAAACAAAACACTATCAAATGAACTAGTTCGGTCAAATGTTGAGTTATGGAATGAATTCCCAAAGCCCTAGAAGGCTCCTAAAGTAGAGGCCTTCGAAAAAAAGAAACAAACCACTATAAATTGATTTATCAAGTTAGAGAAAGGAAGAATTCCTCCCATGGTGTCAAATTAGAGAAAGGAAGAATTCCACACTTCCACACGTCCTTATCTTCTACCGACCTTTCTTCTTTTCTTAATTCTGAAAGGTTTATGACTTCAGTTCCTACTTCATCGTTCTCCACAAGATATGGTTTATTATAGTTGTAACTAAATTGCAAATATGCTAATGTGAATCCACATGAGCTTGGAAAACTCATTTGATGCCATATGTTATGGTTGAATTTTTGGGAAGTGAGGAATAGGGTCTTGGTTAAAATGTTTGGCAATGAGGTTAAGAGCCTCAGAAGTTGTTGAACACTGACTTTATAAAGAGTAATACATAAATCATGACATCCAGGGTTAAACCTTAGATATATATATGTGTGTATGTGTATTATATAACGTTAAAAAATTAATATATAACATTCAAAAATTATATATAATATATATATATATATATAATATATAATATATATATAATATATATATATATATATATATATATATATATATATATATTATATAATATATATATCAAAATTTTTTTATAATATATCATTAAATTTTATATATATAATTTTATTATATGTTAAACATGCTATATATATTGGTAGTCCATCTCACTTGCAATGACAAAAAAATTTCATCCTAACTGCAGAGAAAAGCTTCTGCCATTTGCAAGTGAGACATTTTATAAATAATACATTGCAATTATGATGCACGAAAAATATGTTGTCATAATTGCAATAAACATAGGCACCAAAACTAAGAAAAAGACATTTTTCTTGACCTTTGCGACAATATGGTCCATACTGTCAGACTATGTTGTCGCAATTTAGTGCTATATGTAGTAGTGAAAAACGTTGATGGCCAAAATTAAACTTAATCAACTTTGGGAAACCACACGGTAAAATCCCCAATTAGACACTTATCCATTTGGGATAATGGTTTCTACTGGTTGAATGGGCCTTGTTGCCTTTGTGAAGATTGCTCCAACGAATGGAGACTTGTGAATATGAAGATTAAAGAGACATAGGAAAAATAAATGATATCACTAAATGAAAGTAGTCAAATATAGAAAGAATTCTAAAGTTTAATACTAGGTAACCTGGGTATTCCCAATACGTGAAAGTGAAAGATAACAAAACAACAAGAAATATAGATTTACTTGTTATATCACTAATTTAGAATAGTCTGTAAATGAAATAATTATTTCAATTAAGTAATTAATTGAATTAAATCATGAACATCATTCACATATCTATTTCATATCTTTATGCTTAAAACTGAAAGGAACAATAAATCAATAGTGAATTATTCAATCATTAAATCATGAACATAAAAACACTTTAATTATTCTAATTAAAGATTAGAGGAAAAAAATTCAAATAATACTATTGAGTTTGATTTGCTTTGTTGAAGCATGGAATCAAGAAATGGTCCAATGCATATACTAAGGAAGAACTGAGTACAAAAGTGTAACTAGGCTTTTCCTTGTAAAAATTTAAAACCCCTAGCCTAGTGCTTGAGAGCTCTTTAAATTGTTTTTACAAACATAGGGGAGGGTAGTTTCTCCTCCTAATGTTCCTCAACAAATTACAAGCAAAAATATTATAAGATAAGGAATTATTTTGACTCAAAACATGGTTTTCCACTAAGAATCAATCTAAAGGCACATTGCAATGTGTCCTAGGTCAATATTTTTGTTACTCCACATATTGTTCTTAAAAATTGGTTTAATAGCTACATGTTCCAAAGAGGATATAAGATAATTCATATTCTCCTTAAAGGATCCCTTACAAGTGATCCACCTTTCTTATATTTGGAATGGAGTATTAAGCTAAAGTCTCCCCCAAAAATAACACAGTGAGTAAATTATACATCATTTAGATTACAAATATAGGTCCAAAAAGAAACTTTTTGTGCTAAAAAAATTGGAACATAGATGTTTACAATGGAGCACATTTGCTAACTAGGAATGTGAAGAAGGCGATTTGCTAAGCAATGGGGTGAACGATCCATCTAAATAAGCCAAAAAAATGAGGTTGCATAGATCATACATAGCCCCCCATAAGTGCCTCTTGAGCGTACGGCTTGCACATTACTTCCTTTCCAAAATTATCCACATTTTTGGATCATCTTTTGTGCCCCAATTTTTGTCTCGTGGAGAAAGAGGAATAGAGGCTCTTCATATTTTATAAGGTTGTTTACTTCAGAAATCCTCTTGTATGAACCTAGTCCTATGCAATTATAGGAGATTATATTCATTATTTACTTTGATATCTTAATCGCCCATGAATAGGGGGTGGATCACCTCCTTTAAAATCTATTCTAACCACTTTGGTTAAGGAGGCGCCTATTCATTATTTTATTTCTTGTTCTTTGTCTTTATTTGGTATTTCCTTTAGTAGGGCCTTATTTCCTTTCCTTCCAACTTTCTTGGTGCCAGAATTTGGGCCTTACTCATTTTCATATTCCTTATTAGATCTCTCATTCGTCAATACAATAATTGGATCTAATGTTGAAATTTAGGGGTGAGAAATGCTTCCTCCTTCGTTGATTCCATCTCTTCCATATTTTGATTCATGGTTGGGACTTCTTCTAATAGTGGTGTTTCTTTTTTACTCTTTCATGGTTGTCCAACGCAACAACTTTTGGATTTTCTTGATTTGTGCCTTCCTGTATTTATCCTTCCTCTTCAAGGTCTTCTGGAATTTCTAACCTATTCCCCTTCTTCTACTTGATTTTGTTGGTCTTCTATTTTATTTGTAATTCCTTGCAACAATTCCCATATTCATGCACAATTTACACTCAAAAGGTAATTAATCATAATCCATTTCTTGAATGAAAGAATGACTATTTAAATATAAGAGAATGATTGAGGGTAAACCTTTATCTAGATCCACTTCATCATATATTCAATCATAGGAAAACATGCCTTCATGAGACTCAACATGATCAATGTATTTTATATTTGAAGGTTTCATCATTCCAACAATGTAAAAGAAGGAAAGGGAGCATAGCCGAGACAAGAAATGTTGAAGGTCGATCATTCTTTGGATTAAAATCTAGACTCCATTAATTTCAGTATAAACCCTAGGTGCCCATAAAGTAGGAATTCATAGAAAATAAGATATTTTCTGCCTTCTGTTCAAAAAGAAAGGTGAAGAAACCCTAGCCACAAGAAGTGGTTGAGAGCTGGTCTCAGATGAAAAACCTCTAATTTTTGTCAATCTAATAGTTAAGCAATTTCAGGGATGGCTAGATGCCTATACACTGTCCTACCAACCCCCTCTTCGCTAGATTGCAAGTCATTGATCAAGATTGGGCCACATGGAATGTGATCTTTGGCATTTCATCCAAATTCTTGACATACCTAGAGGTGTTGGTCCTAGGGGTGCACAAACTGCTAGTTATCAGTGTATTGAAGGTTGTAATGTTAAGTGTAGAAGGAGGAGAGGAAACTGCAAGCCCTCCAGACCCTAAGGCCATTAGAGGTTGTAGAAAACAACTACGATTTAGTTAATGAAAAATAGAGGTGTGCACACTTGTGGTTAATAATTATGTTTATTATAACATATAGTGATTATTTATAGTTCTATATTTTATATTGACTAAACATTATAATTAAGCCAATATGCCTGTTTATTTTGAAATAGGCCTTCCAAAATTTTAATTTAATTATAAATTATCACCACCAATGAGATGTGGACTAGTTGGATTGAGTGGGGTTTAGTCCCCCACCAGGACTCATGTTCAAACCTCATGGGGAGGAGTTGAGGATGTAAGTCACTTTTGGGGCTTAAGCATGCAGGCTTTGCTCAATGAACCTCTAACATAGCACATGCATTCATGAAATACTAAAAAATACCCTTAATTTAACTACATATTGGAAAATACCTCTAAAAATCACATTATTTAACCCCCTACTCTAAAATAGCATGTGCATTAATGGCATACTAAACAATACCCTTAATTTGACTACATATTCAAAAATACCTCTAAAAATAACATTATTTAACCCCCTACCAATACAAACCCAATACACCTTCTCAATTTAAAAAACCCCTACTTTCACTAGATATTGTAGGTATCCATTTTTTCATTAACATTTTTTATACCCCTTTATATTTTTTCATTAATTTTGAGCTCTATTTTTTATACTACCAATATAAAAGCCCTTTACCCCCTATTATATGTTGAATATATTATGTCATTTTTTCCTCAATATATATCCCCAATATAAATGCACATGGTATGGTATTGCTCCCCAATGGTGGTTGGAAGTAAGGAAAAAAAAAATACCAAAATAGAAAAAGATATAACTAATAGACAAAGTTTTTTTAATTTTTTTATCCTTAAAACTATTAATCTTTGAATTTTTTTGATAACATTATATACAATAAATGCTACCAGGTAGTTTAATCCGGACTCAAGTTATAAATTATGCTGTTAGGTAAATCATACAAAGTGATTACTATAATCTTGCTATAATTTCCGTGGGCATTAACCACTAGTAAACTTACCCTTTTACTTTTTTACTCATACTTATTCACGTGCTTAGGAACACATAAATATTAGTGGGAAGTAATTTGAGTAAGCATATTTATTTACATCTTATCCCTATCCATTTTACTTATATTGCCATTGCATCTAGAAATTATGGTATAAAATTTGTGAGATATTTATCATCGTGACAATGTATTATGAAAATGTTGCAATAAGACTTGGTCTAATTAAATGGTTTAAATATTTGATTATATATATATATATATATATGCTTATCCATCAGATTGAGATTTTAGATTTTAAGTGTTGATGTTTAAAACCTCATCTCAATGGAATTAATTCTAATCACATAAGCTTCAATTCATAAACAAATATTTATTTTTCAGAGTCAAACATTATAACTTGCATTATTGAATGCTAAACTAACAATGGTCAATAAACAAATCTATTACTATAACCTTACTTTGGCAAAGACTAATAATTTATATGTATTGTGTATATATATTACTTCTTTCTACTTGCACAATATTACTAAATAATATGTATGAGATAGTATTAATACATCCATTATTATAATGTGTCAAAATACCTAATTACAATAGATAACTATTCACCTAAACTTGATAATATATATATATATATATATATATATAAATATAATATATATATAATCGACAAATAATTATTTTTTAATAAAAATATTAATCTTATTAAATTTAACTATTTATAATATTTTTTGTACTTTTCAACAAAGCTTACATCTCACATTTGTTTTATATAATAATAATTAATATAATATATGAATATATTGATATTCTTATCCTATTTTATTCTTATATAATAAAAAGTTCATCCCTTTTTATAAAACATTATTGAAATTATTTTTTGTTTAATTATCTTTGATAAATAAAACTTTTTATTATTATTTAACCATATTATATTCACTATTTATTATATATTTTTTTAACCTTTTTTTTTTTTTTTCAGTAAGGATAACAATCAAGGAGACATGCGGCGGGTTAGATTATGGAGCCAATTAGGCCTCTACGCGTGGCACACTCAACTTAAGGGCTATTGGGATTTGAGATCTCCCACAAATGTTACTTAAAGCAGGAAGGAGGTAGCAAGGTGGTCATTTGCAATGCATGGGCAATGAGCAGGGAGTGATGGGTGAGGGAGAGCAATGAGGTATTGGCGTCCTGGCTCAGACGAAGGCTTGAGGAGACGGTGTAGGATTATTTTAGGATTGAAGGGTATGCGGGGAACTAGAACTCGCAAGCTCTTTGGTCGTCGGATCCGGGAGAGCACATGACAAACTACAATGACATGAATTATAGTACCAGGGCTAGTGTGAGTGGGTGGTGGGCTCTTGCTTCCCTTACCTCACTCTGGGTATTATTTCGGCAAGGAATTTCTCCTCTGGAGCAACAGTTAGGTGGAGAATGTGTGGCATGACTTTTCTCTAGGAGTGGCTGGTCTACCTTCTTGACCTACAATGCACCATTCAGTGTGCGGGCAAACATTGGGGAATTTCACTGCGTTGAGAACTTCAATGCAGGGGAGGTAAGCCGTCTTTTTTTCTGTTTGGTTCATATTTGATTGGTGTGGTGGGTTTCTCAAGGCAACTAGGTTGATGTAACAGGCGGACAATGAGCCGACTGCATGCCACGATAGTGAGGTCGTGCCCACAGAGGAGGAGTTGGTCATTGTATGGAGAATTGTCTGCCAGAAAACATACCTAGCTCGGGCTTAGAGTCGATCGAGAGACGCCACTCTGATGTAGAGGCAACCATATCCCCAGATCGCTGTCAGGGCCACATAGACGCCCCTACTACCTTGGACTCCATAGTGGCTCAACTAAACACTCTCTTTCTAAGCATGGAAACTCTGAGGGAGCAGTGCTACAACGATCGGGATGAATTGGTGGCCTACATCAACAACCTCCAACACATGCAGAATGAGCTCCTGGAGTCTCTAGTTGGCCTTCGGCAGTAGCTTCAATGAACAAATGACCACCTTCGTGTTGGGGACCCAGGTAGAGCATATCGACTACCACAAGCATGAGAGGGCAGTTCTCTTTGTAGCCCCACCACCCTTTCCCCGCCAACCCTCCTCTGTAATTTGTAATTATGGTTGTGCTACTTTTGTTTCGGAAATAACCAAAAACACGGGTTGTCTTGGCTTCCTTATAGGCTCAATCTTGTTCAGAGCAGCTCTCTTGTTAGCTCTTAAGCCTGTTATTTTCCTCGGCGTGGCAGAAATTTGTGTTATTCAAAACTACACTTGAAATATTACTCAAAAATTTGATGTCCACGCGTTTTCACACTCGGTTTTAGACAAGAGCGGCGTCTTTCTGTGTTTTAAATAGGAAATAACAGTTTTTTCAAGGTGGACAACCCTTTGTAATTGCCATTACAAATGACTTCAAAGCTCACCAACTCTTGAGAACACTCAAGTACTATAATGATGTTACCACCAAATTTATGTGTGCATTGTCATGATATTATCACCAAGTTTTTGTACGCTCTCCTTTGAGAATTTACCAAACTTATGTACGCATTGTCATGATATTATCACCAAGTTTTTGTACGCTCTATTTTAAGAATTTTCACTGATCCAGTTCCTTCACAATGAAGTTAACCTCAACATTGGAATCATTATTCACCATGGTTATTAATATTCCATTTTAGTAATTGTTATTAATATCTTGATATTGCTCAATACTTATTAATTATTGTTGAACTTAAAAATATTGGAATGGTTGAATAATTAATGGTGAAAAAAATTGTGGTGTTAATAACATACAAAATTCTATAATTATTTTAATTTTTGAAC
>APFE031545333.1:0-19659 GCA_000404065.3 Pinus taeda | reverse complement strand
TTGATACCAAGGTGGCCTATTAGCAAAATATAACATATGATTGATAAAAAATTGTTAACCCTTATATCAAACCATTAAAAATATCAATTTTTGGTTATGCAATCAATAAAATGATAATTTACTTCAAAAAAAATTAAATGACATGCTATATGTTTCTTATAACTACTATGTCATAAAAGCCAAAAGAAAATTGATAAAATAAAATCCAAATATTTAATAATTAACTTAGCACACAAAATTATACTTTTTAACAAACAATTATATAAAACAAACACCATTCTGAAATCTATTCAGATTTTAGACAAGTAACAACATGAATGCAATTTTATTATACATCATTATAATTTACTACCATTGAAAAACACCAAATCCATATGCTCTAAGTGCAAATGTTCCCTTTTATCTTCTCAAGGGAACGTAAGTTATTTTCTGGTTTTTTAGGGGCATGTATATTCATTTTCTATTTCTAATGACAAAACTTTGTATTTAATGCATTTGATTTCATTTCGATTATGGGGATCTAACATAGACCATGAAATAACTCTAAAACACCCACACATGCACCCACACATGTGCATCCTCTGGGTACGTTGGGATATCATATTAGAATCATAATCCCATCATCTAAAATACCCATCATCTTGTCATGAAAATTCCATATATTCATACGAGCATTGAACACACAAGATTTAGGCCAAGGTGCATATATTAAATATATTATAAAATTAACGTCCAAGATGTACTATATTGTATCAATTCTTTGACATAATTCCATATTAGTGTGTATTTTTATAAACATATTATTATGGCTGGGCCTTACCATATCAAAGGAATCATCCAAATTAGGTTAACACGTGCCTTTATTCGTGCATTTTATGCTCTACCTACAAATGAATGATATGCAACATGGTAATTTCAAAGAATAAACGGGCATCCCCAGTAATCTCCACAAGAACACAATTCATTATAAAAATGGTGGAATCAGTCTGTATATCTAACAATAATCTCTCAACCAACAATCTTGGAGATGAACACAATTCATTCTAAAAATGGTGGAATCAGTTTGCATCTCTAACAATAATCTTTTGACAAACAACCTTGGAGATGAACTTAGTGGCATTGTGCCAGTCACCACACACATGGAGGTTCTTCATGATGAAGGGGTACCTTGGCTTGCACTGATTATCCCAAAACTAATGACTAACTTCTCATTATGACTACATAGAATATTTTCTGTAACCTCCTCTTCCACATCCTGCAACACAATATTTTTGTGATCTCGATTTATGAAGGAATGAAATGAGATACACATTTAAAAAAAACAACAAACATACAGTATAACATAACTTCAATTAATAAATAACAACTATTGAAAATTGTTTACATGCAGAAAACAAACAAACTAGCTCGAGCGATGGTAACTTCTCTCTAAGAAGAGATGTGATGGTTGCATGCCTTCTAAAATGAGTTACAATGAGGATATGAGGCGTTTTTATCATGAAGAAACAATGATAAACCCTAAACATCTAGAAACCTAACCCTAGGAGATGAAGAGCCAAAATTTTGTGGGCCTCGATGGGGTTAATTTGAACGTCAACTTCTTGGGGTCATAACTTTGGAATACAATCCCCGTTTTGCATTCATGATACATTGTTAGAAATATTTATTCGAGGAAAACAATTTTTACAAAAAATGGTAACTCATGGCCCACATTTTCCCATTTTCCCAAAAAACATTGTTTAGGGCCTCAAAACAACTTTGGAAGTTCACAACCTCAAAAATTGCTAAAACTAGAAAGTACGTTGGAAAATAGGAAACTAAAAGGAAAGAGTGTTGGGGGTCCAAGTGGAACAAGCGGGTGGACACCAATATCCATGTGAATCAGTCCTCCCCCCTTAGGAATCAATAGTCCCCATTGTGTTGAGCGCCTCCATGAGATGGGGAAACTTATGTTAAACTTGGTCCCTAGTGAGCCACTTGCCTTGGTGCAAGAGTTGGTTGGCTTTGACAACTTGATACCATTGGATCCTTTGTTGGCAAGTGTTATTAATTTGTGTGTGTATGATCTGATCAGTTGTGTCCTATTTAATGCAATTTTCGTTGAGCTCTATTGGCATCAGTTTCTCAACAATGCATGATATCTCCATCAATGGTGGAAAGTATAGTCGAAGGTGGTCCACATTGAATATTGGCTGCAAGAAAAGGAATCGGAGAATACTTAGCTTGAAATCATTGTCACCCACAGCCTTGGTGATGGTGTAAGGCCCATATTAGAGTGGTCGAAGCCTTTTATGGAATCTAGTAAGGCTTTCCTTCTGCAAATGCAACCAAACTTTATCACCCACTTGAAACTTACGTGGAACCCAATGTTGATCATGACGTTGTTTGTATTTTGAATTGAGTTTATCTAGTATATCATGAACCTGCTGGTGGATGTGTTGGATGTGTTCAATAAACCTAGTGGCTTTATTAGCTTCAAACTAAACATGTGAGATTCTTCCTGTGTAAGCACGAGAGGCATTGAAACATCAATGGGACACAATGGTTCAAATCCTAGACTCACTTAAAAGAGGTTGTGGCTAGTCGATATATGGAGAGCTTTGTTATAGTTCTGTTGCACATAGGGAAGACTCTCATCCCATGTCCATGGATGCTTGGATTTGTACATGCATAGTATGTGCACTATCATCCCGTTGAGAACCTATGTATGGCCATCAGTCTAAAGATGGAATGTAGTCGACTTGGTGAGTTTAATGTCCAACAAAAAGCAGTGGATCAACCAGAAAGCACTCAAGAATCTGCTATCCTGATCTGATATAATGGTTTTTGGAATCCCAAAATGTATACACACTCGTTCAAAGAAGAGTTTGACAGTTTCTTCTGTTATGATATTCGTCTTATAACCAGCAAATATAGCCATCTTAGAAAATCTATCAATGACCAAAAATACACAGTCGTTACCATGCTTGGTAGAAGGAAGGACAAACATATAGCCCAAGGAGATGGACTCCCAAAGTTGGATAGGAGTAGGCAGAGGAGTGTACATGCATTACTTCTTAATGGTTGGCTTGGCAATGACACAAGCAATGCGGGATTTGATATATTTTCCAACATATTTTCAGATTTTTGGCTAATATAAATACTTTTGTAGTACTCCCATAGTTTTCTCCAAACCAAAGTGTCATGTGACCCAACTATAGTGTGCCTCGCAAATCAGCTTAGCATGCTCGCTTGAAGGAACACAAAGGTGCTCTAGGTAGCATAAAAATTCATCCTAGAGGTGGAATTATGGTACTTGTTTTCCATCCATCACATTTATGTGTAGTTGTAGCCATCTAGAGGTCTCATGCCCATAAGAGTTGAGAACAATAGTCATTTCCACAACCGGGGACCAACTGAGGCAATATACAACATTATTGGTGTTTGTCTTCTTGTGTTTAATGTTCAAATAGAATTGAGGCAGGTATGTGGACCATTTGTTATGGTCATCGTTATGCAACTTCTCTCGTGTCTACATAAATTGAAGAGGTCGGTGATCTATGTGGATGATCGTCTCCTTCCCCAGAATGTAATGCTTCCACTATTGGCGAGCCTACACGATGGAGTACATCTCCTTTGTTGGCATTGAAGTTGTGATGAGTTGTTTGGTTGGTATTAATGTACACCTAACAGCACGGTGTTGGAGGTTGCTATGATGTTGTGATGAGGTGATAGTTGATGAATGTTGCATTGATGTCAAACTTGGACTTGGTTTGGAGATTTTATGCATATACTTGGTTATTTGATGGTATTGGCTTGTGCATGGTTGTTGTCACATATGCTTGTTTTTTAGATGCTTTGATGTTTTCTTTGATAGTTTTGATGGTTGATTGACTAACTAGGTCTCCATGCATATGATGCTTGAGGTGTTGATCTTGAGATGTGTCCTTGATGTTGTTGAGTTATGGTTTGGAGTTCTTATGATGTTTGAAGGTGTTTAAGAGGTTTTCATGATCCCATGCGCAGTTGAGCTTCATATTTGATGCCATTTGATACAGTTTTTTCACTCATATGTTAGTCCTTGCACTTATGGTGACTACTTCATGTATAAACTCTTCAGGAAGTTGCAGAGATGGTTTTGAGGTTTGACATGGATTGGACAAGATTTACAAATGTCCGATATGTTGAGCAAGAAGTTGGAGGCAGTTTTTCATTGAAGACCTTGTGTTTTTCCTTCATCCTTTGCCCAGTCTCACTGATGGTGGGTCATCAAAGTGACTGGAACAGTCCAGTCGCTTGGAGGACAACCCATGTAAGTCACCAAGTGCTCCAGTCAAGCTCCAGTTGTGTTGTGCGAGCAACTAGGCCTATAAGTGAAAATTGTCTCTGGATTCCTCGCGCTCCTCAACTATTTCATGATTTTATTTTAAGAAAATTAATTGTAATTTTATGGAGAAGCTTCTATTGATTAAATCAACTGGAGAATCAAGTGTTTGAGGTGTGAACACATTAATCAAGTGAGTAGTGGAGAAGATGGAGAATTTATTTAAATAGAGGAGTTCCTCTACCATTTGTGAGGTTACTCAGTGCTCATATTGAAGAGTTGAAGTCTGTGTAGATCCTAGAGGTTGAGTGCCCAGTTGCAGAAGAATTTCAGAGGCTAATGCTTGTGTTCAAGGCATGTTTCTATACTATATTTTGAGAGATTGATGATAGAGGAGATGAGGAGAGAATAGCTCCTTGGTTATGACTATTTTATTTGTGTTTGCAGGGGCAGAGAATTGATTTACATAGTTGTAGTAGAGGTTCATATTTATGTTGCTTATTTGTAGCTAATCTATTATGGCCATGTGTGTTGAGTTTGGTTTGTGGATGTGAAAGAGAATTATGAGTAGTTTAATTGATTGTGTGATGAGATTGTGAGATGGTGTTGTAGTGAATTGAGTTGAGTTGCAACCTTTCTATTTGTAGATTTGAGGTTGTTTCATTAATTGGTGTTTTGGTATTCTTGATTTCATTAGAGAATTAGTTGTTGTCTTTTGCAGAGGTTGAGTTTGAAATACTATGAAATGAGGCCCTAGAGTGATCATCAGATCAAGATATCTTGGTGAAGAAGGGATGGGTGTTCCTTGCCTATGGTGTAGGTAGCTTCAGTAGAGAAAGTAGCATTCTCATAGTTCAATGGTTGATGGGTGAGGCTTTTAGGGGATAGGAGTCTCGAGTGGATGGGTGTTCACTTAGTCGATGTCATATGAGAAACTTCCTTGCGGGACATAGGCAACTATGATGATGTAAATTGATTTTCTTGATTAATAAAATTAGAAGCAGGGCAGTAGCAACAACAGTAAAAGGTGGTTTTTTCCCTAGAAGGGGGTTTTCCACTAGAGATCCTTGTGTCTTTTGCAACAGCCCTGGTAAAAATTCATGTAAAAAAATGTAACACCAAGGTTATGGGACATGTATTCCAAGTTGAATGGTGAGAAAAAAAATCCTAGTGGGTGTTCATTTCGATTATTATGGCTAAAGGAAAATGGCAAATGATTTGGAAAGGCAAAATGGATTTTTTTGCAATTTATTTATGAAAATAAAGGAAATTATGAGAAAAAGAAGGCGAAAGGTCAGAGGATGCATGTGATGAGGAAAATGAAGGAAAATAGAGGAAATCAAAGAAAATAGAGGCCTCATTGATAAAAAGGCTTATGAGGATCATTTCATCGAATTTTGTTAGTTTAGTTTTGGAGCTCTCTCTCTATTGTCTCTCTCACACTCTTGGACACTTAGTTTTATTGGAGCACTTCAACATTGGATCAAGGAAAGCAAAGAAGGCAAAGGGAAGCAAAGACCAAGCAAGGAAAAGCAGGATCAATCGGCTACAACGGGATTATTTGCAGATATCAAGTTGCATGTATGATTTCCTTGATAGTTCTACCATGCATGGGTATGCATATGTGTTCTTAGTTCTCTTGTTTTCATGGGAATGGGTTTTTCCGAATGTGATAGTGTTCTTCAACCTTGCCTTGCCATTTCCAGATAGACATGGTGTGATGGGTTCTCTTGTATTTAGTTGAGCTGGATTTCCAGATGGTTTAGAAACTAAGTGAGGTGGTCTCTAAAAGAAAGAACACATGGCCTAGTAATATCTAAACCAAACTCAAATTGCGGTAAATCCGGATAATGTGTGACTTGGTGTGCCTAGCAATCCTTGAGTAGTGAATGACAAGATATACGATAAGGCCTAGAGGTGTGTGCCCTCGATCAGGCCTAGGAATCCTTGGTCGGTGAATGGTGGGATATACGGTAAATCCTAGAGGGTGGAGCCTTGATTAGGCCTACAGTTCCTCGATCGTTGTATGGCGGGATGCACATTAAAGCCTAGAGACTACGAGACTAGCAAATTTCTCACAGTGTAGGTGGAGAAATCCAATGGGATCCATGCTTTTTTAGGGCCTAGTGATCTGAAGGGGACTGTGGTAAAGCCTGGTTTTATTGATAAGGATTAGGTCATTTAGCCTAGGGAAGACCTAGTTGATTTTGGTTATGAGTCCCACATTCATTCTTGGAATATCGCATGGGGGTGATTAGCTAAAAGAAAGATTTGGTTCATCCAATCTATGGTTGGGTGGTACGTGGAAGTCCCAAACTTGGTTGGCTTATGCATTCATTAATAATATTTTATTTTCCTTGGTATTTCATGTCTAAATGTATTAGTTCACATGTTGTATTTATGGTTGTTGTATTCTTGTTATTTATGTTGGTTATATGTGAGTTATAAGTATGTTTTATGACATTGACAATGTATGGCTCTTAACATGTTTTGACTGGTAAATGAATGGCTATTGAATGCATGACCAAATAGGTTTTTTTGCAACTATTATGAGAAGACACTAGACCTTCTTGGTGATTTTCAGATAAGTATCAAACCATTATGTTCAAATGTGCGTTTATAGCCTATAGGTTACATGTTCACAATGTGTTCAATGAAATTTCTTTCATGGTTAGACTTGGTTTGGTCAAGTCCTTGATCAGGTTTTGTGTTAGAGGCCTTGTCTTGGTGTCATTTATTTTCTTAGAAAGTCTCATCAAGTTCTCGGAATTGGTCTGGAGCCTAGCCCTGAAAAAGTCGCTTAAATCACGTAGTCTCTGGCACAGAACTGGCTGAAAAAGAATACAGTCTCTCCCTTGCAGGCTTATTCGAGCAACTAGAGAGTTCTAGTCACAACTGGAGGTTTAGTTCAGTGAAAGGCTAGGTTAACTCAGGGGTTGGGCACCTAGAGTGGTGGATTAGCTCTTGGGAGTCCTATAGCACCTAAGGGAGGTCTACAAAGGTTTTGTTTGTTTATTCCACTTCCTTATTTACACTTAAGGAGTTGAATTGTATCATAGTAACTCTTTGTCACATGTCTACCCCAGTGGAATGGTTAGCTTGAGTAAATTTGGGAGGAGGGCATTACAGAGTGGTATCAAAGCAAGTTCCATTCTTTTTGGGGAATGTCTGGTTTTTGTTCTCTTTGGGAGTTATTTGATACCACAGAGTGGTATTAGAGCATGGTTCAACAATTAAACTAGATGTGCGGAATCTATTTTTCATGCATGTATGTAAGTTGTATATGTTCTTGTTAGGTATGCATGGTAGTGGTCATTGTTACAGTTGTGCTTTCTTGTAAAAGCTGATGATGTTGTTGTTGGGATGTGTTTGTCATGAATTCATATCAGTTGTATATGCATTTGTTATGCATGTCAATGTCTATATGTTGTTATGCATGCACTGTCATGGTTATGGTTATGCATATATAGTAGGTCAGACATGCATCGTGAGGCCATTCTATTGAATTAGGTCATCATGATGCTATTGGTATGTTATGATGCCAATGTGTTGGATGAGATAGAGTCGGAGATGCAGATCATCAAAGTGAAGTTGAAGCACTAGACTTCGAGGTAAGAGAAGATCGTCATATAGGTTTGTATATTTGGCATGTAGGTATGTAGTTATTGGTTGTTATAAGCATCATGGTTACTTATATGCTTGTCAATTTATTATTATGGTTACATGTATGATAAATGCTAGTCAATTAGTGCAGTTGTATGCACATGTGTCGAATAGTCATGAATGGTAGTAACTTCTTGTTGTATGCATTATGGTCATATGCCTGATGATTATGGTCATTGCAGCTAAGGTCTTGATATTATTATGTTTTGTGCTAATTTGGATTGATCTATGCAGATGATCATGGTTATGACATTTAGGTATGAGTTAATATATTGTGATATTAAGTCATACTAATCTAGACTGACCGTGCATATGTGATTGTTATGCATGAATGACAATTGTTTATGAGCTTATGAGGTGAACATGTTAGCTAGTTATTTTTATGGATATCATGACCTTATTTACGTTGAGTTGATGTGTTGTGAAGTTATATCATGCTAAACTAGATTAATAGTGTAGAAAAGATAGCCTCCCTTGAGATACGTTAAGGTATGAGTTTGATTATGTCGTCTATGTGATGGTTGAGTGTTTGATTATGTCATCTAGTTGATTTATTTAACATGCCATGTTTGTAAGTTGTTTTAATGTTTGATTAATTGCATGATATGAGTATGTGTATGAAAGATTGCATGAATGAATGGTCTTGTTTTAATATGGTTTTACTAATGCATTATGTATTGAGACAGGTTATATGTACTTGAGTGTAAGTGTGTGCTAGTTTTAGCAGTATGATTTTGACTATTAATTGACTATGACATGGTTGTTAGTCTTGGAAAAGGTTGTTTTCAATTAATAGACATGATATTTTGATCCTTAGAACATGTGGTTGACATGTGAAAACAGTTGTAGGGAAAGATGCTTGGTATTAGAATGACAAGATAATAGTTGAATTGTTTATATAACTAACAGTTGGGTGATGTGAGAGTACATAGTAAGACTTGCTTGCAGCAAGGTAAAAAGGTAAAAGAATGGAATTGGGTGATGATTCCTTTGGCTATGTTTAGAAACCTCAATTCCAAATGAATGAATGCTTTAAATACAATAATTCTTCTTAACCTAGATTTTGTCTGACATTATGTGGATATATTTTATATTCCTAAACATGTATTTGACAAATATATTCGCTAGTTTCTAGCTATAGTTGGATTCATCAAGAGAATTGGAATCCCTTGAGGAATGATATGTGTAGGTGTGTAATGTAGCAATGTGCTTGGCACATCAAGGTAATATAACTGGTATATTGTTATGTCTACTTATGCACTGACAGTTGTGTGTTTATGGAAGTAGGATGAAATGGGTTGCATGGAAAAAGAGACTTCCATGAAATATTGAAGAAGGCTTAGGTTGAAGTTCTCTTGGAGGCATTGGGAACCCATGGGGTTGAGTAATGGTGTTTGTTGGGAGTTTTGTGCCTTCAATATTTTTTGATTTGTTTGAGCTTGGCTTATGGTTTTTTATTGTGTCTGGAGCAATGCCTTTCCACTTTGTTTGTGATGTTGTGTTGCTATTGGTGTTTGATGTTTTTCTTCTTGTTTGTTTCTTATTCTTTTCTTTATGTTTTGAGGGTCTTGGAATTGGTTGGGAAGGAGGAAGTTAATGGAACTCGAGGAGAGATGTGTGATACTTGACAGGTAATGTAAGCCCTGGATGAAGCTTAGTGCATGAGTGAGGGTAGTTGAAGGTAAGAATATGATGATTGGCTGGGCTAGTTGGGTCCATTGCGATAAATGGACGATGGAAGTAAAAACATGAGAAAGGGAACTGAAAAGGTAAATTAAATGGATTTAAGGCCATCAGGTGTCTTGGCTATGCTGGCAACCGTCGCTATCAATGTTGTGCATGTTGTGAATGGATAAAGGGATTTCCCTTAACCTTGACCTTATTATGTTTGGTAATTATATTGTGATCATGATTATGTTGATGTCTATATATGTATACATGTATGTATGTATGTCACTGTCTAACAAGGTCATTGGAAATCATGATTGTTTAATGCTAATATTTATATGTATATATGTATGTATGTATATCGTTTTCTGACGGAATCATGATTTTTTTATGCTGATGTTTATATAGTGTTAAAGAGACATACAGGTTGGTAGAATTTTATGCTTGTGGAAAAACCTGTGAACAATTTATGAAACCAACGTTTAAAGCCTTTGAGAAGAGAGAGCGACAAATTATGGAGCTATTAATAGCTATTCTAAAAATTATTTGAAATCTTCTTCTTCTTCTTCTTCTTCTTCTATTTTTTTTTTTTTTTTTTTAATGTTGCCCTAATTGATTCATAGTTATTAATTCATATATATATATCTATATCTATATCTATATCTATATCTATATCCTATATATATATATATATATATATATATATATATATATATATATATATATATATATATATATATATATATATATATATATATATTATATATATATATATTATATATATATATATAATATATACAATTTAAAAATTGTTCACAGGTTTTTCCACAAGCATAAAATAATGTTTATATATATGCATGTATCTATGTATCTATGTCACTATGTAACAAGGTTGTCAGGAATCATTCTATTGAGGAATGATTTCTTATGCAGGTAAAGGGCATGAAAGAGGTTCCCGGTCTTATGGGGAATCAAGTGGGAAGAGTAGACTCAAAAAAATTATGAGGTCAGTATCATGTGGATATGAGTTGATATTATGTGTTTATACGATGCCTATGTTTATGTTATGGATAGGTAATGTTGAGAGATACATCAATGGAATGAAAACATCATGATCCGTGACATGCTAGGATACGCATGGATGATAGAGAGACACTGGAAGCAAGGTTTCTTGGTAGAGACAGTGTGGTTTTGGATGTGCAGTGCTAATGTTGTGTGTATGTTGTGCATATTGTATATTCAGTGATTGTACCTATGGTGTTGAGTTCCTATTGTATATATGGTGTTGTGTGCATATTGCATATGCAGTGTTGGGTATAGATGGTGTTATGTACATGTTGGATGTGTGGTGATGTCTACATATTGTATTGTGTGCATGATGTATATGTTTTGTTGTGTGCATATGGTTTTGTCGCATGTTGGATATGTTATGTTGTGTACATATGGTGCTATGTACATGTTGTATATACAGTTCTATGTACATATGGTGTTGTGTGCATGTTGTACATGTGGTGTTATGTACATATGGTGTTGTGTACATGATTGTACATGTGCTATTGTGTGCATGTGGTGTTATGTACATGTTGTATATGTGGTGTTGTGGGTAGGTGGTGTTGTGTACATATCTTGCATGTGGCGCTATGTACATGTGGTGTTGTGTACATGTCGTACATGTGATGTTGTGTACATATGGTATTGTGTATATGTTGTACATGTGGTGTGGTGTACATATGGCTTTGTGTACACATTGTGCAGGTGGTGTCGTGTACATGTCATGCATGTGGTGTTGTGTACATGTTGTACATGTGGTGGGGTGTACATATGGCTTTGTGTACACATTGTGTAGGTGATGTCGTGTACATGTGATGTTGTGCACACATTGTGTAAGTGGTGTTGTGTACATGTTATACATATGGTACCAGTGTACATGTGGTATTGTGTGCATGTCATTCATGTTGTGCTACGAGCATGCGGTACTATGTATGTGCATTTTGTAGTTGTGGTATTGTGACATGTGTATTTGTTTTGTTGTACTCTGTGTAGTACATGTATTATGTTGTGTTGTAAACCTGGTGTAGGTACATGTATTGTGTGGTGTTGTATATCGGGTATAGATGTATGTGTTGTGTTGTACATTGGGTGTAGGTGTATGTATTGTATGGTGTCGTACGCTTTGTTTAAGTGTATGTGTTGTGTTGTGTGTTGGGTGTGGGTGTCTGTATTGTGTGGTGTTGTACACTGTGTGTGGATGTACGTGTTGTGATGTACACTGTGTATATGTGTACATGATTGAAGAGAAGAAAAGGAACTAGGTGCTTTCCGGGTGTGGAAATTGGTCTAGTTTGTGTAAAGAAAGAAAAAAGGCAAAAGTAAGGATTGATTAAGGGATAAGTATCAATATTTTATTTCAGTTTTACTATACATCTGATATATTATTCTAATTTATGATGGTTACATGTGATCTATGATTCTGGCTTATGATGATTGCATGTGATTCATGATTTTGATCTATGATGGTTGTGTTTTGAGCTAATCAGATGTGATGTGTTTATACATGATGATTTGATAAAAAAACTAGTTTGACTTGTTGTGACAAGAAGTAAACAAAATTGCAAGTGTACCTTGTTGACGGGCCACCAATTAGGTATGATTTGAATTTATTTCAATTTTTTTTTAATCTATTGGAAATTATGTGCTTGGTACAGGAAAGCATGCAAAATGCCCAGTTTAGGTGGTTGAAATAACTCAAAGAAATAGCAACAACAGCAAAAGGAATTGGAACAGGCAATAGTATGTTGCTAAAGCACTTTAGGAGCAGGGCCATTTTGGGACATTAGTGCCCAATAGTGTCCATTGATTTCCATGATCATGCTATAACTAGTAGGATGGTTTCGAGGTAGGGATATGCCTTAGTTGTTTGAACTTCTGATGTGAGGAAACCTTTCCAAGGGATGGATCACCCAGGATAGGGGATGTCAGGGAACTTGGAAGGTGAGTGACTACACAGAAGTGGGTGACCGTATTTCCCATGGGACTATGTGGCAGAGAAGGGAAGGTCGGGGATGGATTCGTTTTAGTTATTAGCCTTCCCAGATGGAATCAGATGCACATTGGGAGTGTGCCCTGGAACAATGAGCTAGTAACTGTTCACTAAGAGAACAAGTGGCATAGGATTCTAGTGTTGGACATTATATGCAACTTTGACTTTGGAAATTGATTTTAGACTTACTAGGGAGGTAAATATTGTTACTACTTTTGAGGGTGGAATTGTAAGCCTCTGGATTCCCTTGAAGTGGTTGCGGGCATTGTATCCTTTTATTGGTTGGTTGAGGAAATGTGCATATGTGTATATTATTGTAAATATTGTATCAAGATGGATTTATAAAGATCCATAGGCAGTATGATTATTTGTTGGTTCAAGCAAATGTGCATAAGTATATGTGGTTATTGTAAATATCATAATGAGCTATGGTATAACGCTCCAGTAAATGGTATGTTTGTCATGTTTCAACAGTGGTCATTGCAAATACCACAACAAGTTGTGTTATAAATCTCCATGGGAAGTATGTTTTTCTTTTCAACGGTCTTGTTGGTTGTAGGTTTCATTGAACACTGAGGACAAGGTTCCCCCAAGGGGTAGGGTTTTGTAACATCCCTGGTAAAAATTCATGTAAAACAAATATAAGACCAAGGTCATGGGACACGTATTCCAAGTTGAATGGAAGGAAAAATATCATAGTGGGTGTTCCTTTTGGTTATTATTACTAAAGGAAAAGGAAAAAGGCTTTGGAAAGGAAAATGGAAGTTTTGGAAACTTATTTATGAAAATAAAGGAAATTAGGAGAAAATGAAGGTGAAAGGTCACAAGATGCATGTGAGGAGGAAAATGATGGAAAATAGAGGAAATTGAAGCAAATAGAGGCCTCGTTGATAAAAAGGCTTCTAAGGATCAGTTCATAGACTTTTTTCAATTACGTTTTCGAGCTCTCTCTCTATTCTCTCTCTCTCTCATTCTCTTAGACACTTAGATTTTTCTTAGAGCACTTAAGCATTGGATCAAGGAGAGAAATTAAGGCAAAGGGAAGAAAATATCAAGCAATAAAGAGAAGGATACAATGGGATTATTTGACAATATCGAGTTGCATGTATGATTTCCTTGCTAGTTCTGGCATGCATGGGCATTCATGTGTGTTCTTGGTTCTCTTGTTTTCATGGGCATGGGTTTTTCCAATTGTGACAGTTTTCTTCAGCCTTACCTTGCCATTTCTGGATAGCCATGGTGTGATGGATTCTCTTGTATTTGGTTGAGCTGGATTGCCAGATGGTTTCGAAACTGAGTGAGGTGGTCTCTAAAAGAAAGAACACATGGCCTAGTAATCCCTGAACCTGACTCGGATTGTGGTAAACCTAGATAATGTGTGCCTCGGTGGGCCTAGGAATCCTTGACTAGTGAATGGTGGGATATACAGTAAAGCCTAGAGGTGTGTGCCCTCAATAAGGCCTAGGAATCCTTGGCCAGTGAATGGAGGGATATAAGGTAAATCCTGGAGGGTGAAGTCTTGGTTATGCCTAGGGATTCTTGACTATTGGATGGTGGAATATACGGTAAATCCTAGAGACAAGAAGATAGGAAAATTCCTCATAGTGTAGGTGGTGAAATCCGGTGGCATCCATGCTTGTTTAGGGCCTAGTGATCCGGTAGGGATTGCAGTAAAGCATGGTTCTATTGATGAGGGTGAGGTGGTTTAGCCTCGGGAAGCCCTGGTTGATTTTGGTTATGAGTCCTACATTCATGCTTGGAATATGGCAGAGGGGTGACTGGCTAAAAGAAAGATTTGGTTCAACCAATATATGGTCAGGTGGTACGTGGAAGTCCCAAACCTGGTTGGCTTATGAATTCATTAATAATAGTTTTTTCTCCTTGGTATTTCATTTGTAAATGTATTGGTTCACATGTGGTATTTATGGTTGTTGTATCCTTGTTATTTATGTTGGTTATATGATGGTTATGAGTATGTTTTATGACAGTGACAATGTATGGATCTTAACATGTTTTGATTGATAAATGAATGACTATTGAATGGATGACCTAATAGATGTTATTGTAGATATTATGAGAAGGCTCTAGACCTTATTGGTGATTTTCATATAAGTATCAGACCCTTAGGTTCAAATGTGAATTTATAGCCTATAGGTTACATGTTCACAATGTATTCGACAAAATGTATGTCATGGTTGGGCTTGGTTAGGTAAATTCATTAATAAGTTTTTGTGTTAGATTGCTTTTCTTGGTGTCTTTTATTGTCTTGGAAAGTCTCATCAAGTTTTTTGCATTGGTATGGAGCCTAACCCTAAAAAATTAGCTTAAATCTCATAGTCTCTCACACAAAACTGGCTAAAAAAAATTGTGGTCTCTCTTCCAAGCTTGTGGGAGCAACTAGAGGGTTCAAGTCGAATGGAGGCCTTTTCATGGGAGCGAATGGGTGTTTAGTTCAATCAAAGGCTAGGTTAACTTAAGGGTTGGGCACCTAGAGTGGTGGATTATCTCCTTGGGGTCCTATAACACCTGAGGGAGGTATGCAATGTGTTTATTGATCGGTTAACTTTCTTAAATACACTTAAGGAGTTGAATCATATCGTAGTAACTCTTCATCACATGTTTACCCTGATGGACCAGTTATCTTAGGTAAATGTGGGAGGAGGGTGTTACATCTTTTGTGCGTGTGATTGTTTGACTTTGTTATGGATTTCATATGATGATCATGGCATTTGTTATTTGATTTGATGGTTAATATACTAATGGAATAATGTGTGAATGTGTTCATTAAATTGAAAAGGAATACACAAGTTAAGAAACATAGTCACTATTGATTCACAACCCCCCCAAGTAGTGAGCACATTTCCAACATCCTTATCGTGGGTGGGGTATTTCCAAATAGTATTAGAGAGTCTATAACAACATCAGGTTAAAATATCATGTAATAAAGTTAATAAAGGCAAAATAATACCAAGGTTAAGGGACACTTATTCCAAGCTGAATGTTGGGAAAAACATCCTAGTGGGCATCACTTCTTGTTTATTATGGCTAAGTGAAATTGGCAAAGACAATGACAAAGGCTTTAAAAGGGAAAAAAGGCATTATTGCTATTTTAATTATGAAAATAAAGGAAATAGGAGAAAAGGGAGGTGAAAGGTCATAAGTTGCATGTGAGGAGGAAATTGAAGGAAAATGAAGAAATTAGAGGCCTCAATAATAAAAAGGCTTTTGAGGATCAGTTCATGGCTTTTGTTAGCCTTTTGTCGACTAAGAGTAGGTAAAGGATTATATAGACCTTTCTTCTTGATGGTTGGTTTGGAAATGGCGTAGGCGGTGAAAGATCTAATGTACTTCCCAACATGCTGACAAAGTTTCGGCCAATAAAAATACTTCTGCAATACCGCCATTGTTTTATGTACTCTGAAATGTCCAGTGACCCGATTGTAGTGCGCCTCCCAAATAATCTTGGCAGACTCGCTTGAAGGAACACATATGTGTCATAGGTGGCATAACAACACATCCTGCAGGTGAAAATTTGGAACTTGCTTCCCTTCCAAGAGTGTCTGGAATGTGCTACCAAATTCTAGATCACTCTGGTAAAGATGCAGCCACCCTGAAGTCTTGTGCCCACAAGAGTCGAGCACAGTGATTAGCGCCATGACTGGTGGTTGGCTAAGGTAGTCTGGAACATTATTGGTGTTTCCCTTCTTGTACTTAATGTTCAAATGGAACTGTTGTAGGTAGGTGGACCATTTTTTGTGGAGGCCATTTTGCAACTTCCCTTATGTTTGTATGAATTGCAGGGGTCGGTGGTCTGTGTGGATGACTGTTTCCTTCCCCATAATGTAATGATTCCATTGAAAACGGGCTTGCATAATGTAATACATTTCTTTGTCATAAATGGGATACTTTCAGATTGTGTCTCAAAGTGTCTCACTGTGGTAAGCCACTGGATGCCCATGTTGAGTAAGAACTGCACCAATAACATAGTCAGAGGCGTTTGTCTCAATCTTAAATGGTTGTTGCAACTCTTATAATGTGAGCACTGGTGCAGAGCGGAGGCGATGCTTCAACACAGTAAATGCTTTCTATTCGGTTTTGGACCAAAAAAACTTTGCTTTCACTCTGCCATTGGTGACTTGACTTAAAGGCCAAGTGATATGAGAGAACCCCAACACAAACCTGAAGTAGAAATTGGCAAGACCCATAAAGTTGTGTAGCTCTATTAGGGTGGTTGTGGCTGACCAATCCTGAATGAATTGTATATTGGAGAGGTCCACATGCACACCCTGCTCATCAATTATGTACCCCATATATTGAACCCGGGTCATGCCAAAAGTGAATTTCTCCAAATTCCCACATAACTTGTATTGTCGTAGGGTTTGAAGGACCTGTTGAATATGGTGGAGGTTATCTTCCCAACTGTTATCACTCAGGTTGTCCCTAGGCTCCTGTAGGGATACGGCCGAGGTAAGCACAAACCAATCTTTGGACTGCAGGTTCTAGCCCACCTGCAATCAGAGAGGGCTCTCTTTAATGATTTAACTTTGTTGATGATGATTTTAGGCTAGTTGTTGGGTTCAGGGGTTTTGTTGTTTTGTTTGGATGGAAGATGTATGCCAGGTAGAAAATTCCAAGCAGAGAGGCAAGGTAAGGTGTGATAAGTTTCAAACCATTGGGAATGGAGTCATGGATTAAGGCTTGATGTTGCGTTTTCTTGGTCACAAGAGGATTGTGGAGCGGGATAGCTACTCATGAGACAATTATCAATTTGCTGAAAGGATGGAATGATGGTCAGGGATGAAAGGAAATTAAGAATCTTTCATCAAAACTGACGGGGAGGAGAAGTGAATGAATGGTTATCTAGGAGTAGTTAAGAATTCGTAAACTATCATTCATATGTGAAAGAAACAGCGTAAACAAGATCATTTAAGTATGCATGTTCATAACTATTCCTGATGAAAAAATGAAAAATTGCAGAAATTGAGCCTAAGGTGCAGTTAAGAAAATCCTAAGCTATTCTTCTTTTCTGCAATTTAGATGGCGGAATGATGATAAAACAATCATGAAAAACTAACAGAGTTGAGAAACACTTATTGAACCATGTAGAAGCACAGGAATTCCACAATCACTCCTCGGCCAATTAAACACATCAAATAGTTTCAGAATCCATGCTTTCAGCAATCTTTGATTATAGAAAGTATGACAGTTACAGTGCGAATCTCTGCTTGAGGAAAATATCGAAATACCAAAGATTAAGCAACTGATCGACCAACCAACCCCTACTCCATCTTTCAGGGTGGTATATATAAGCAAAATATCTGAAGTCATTTATTACAATTGACCTAAACAGGTCTGCAGGAAAAAGCTTTTTCTAAAAACCTAATTGTTTCTGGAATTAAATGCAAGTAAGTCCTTTGGGCTGCGCCAGAGGCAGCTGAATCAAGTTGAGTTGATGAGGTGTCCTGTGTGACTTGGTGCAGCGGTTCTGTCATAACTGTGCATTTAGTTCTAGTCCACTGATCTTCTGTGAGTTTAATGTGCAGTCATATGTGATGGTGAGCCTTCAATGCGTCTTCAATTGCTTCTTGACTTTCATAGCTTTCGTTTTAATGTTGGATTTGCCTCGAGCCCTGAGAAAATCTCCTCTGATACACTTTGCCGCTACATTGATGGTCTTCGTCGCTTCCTGATACTCTTTGACGTGCTTTCTGTCTGCATATTTGATCTAATACTCTTTAATCTCTGTTCCTGGTCTCTTTCTGTCTTCAAATTCGTTTAATTTGGCAAAATCGAGCAATTTCGGGCTTTTTCGGTGCAAAAAGGGCCAAGGAATCAAACGATTCCCTAAAGATTCCCCAATATGGCCCATTTCCGGTAGTGATGCGCAATTAGCGCTTCGCGCTAATTTCCGTTTTTTGGCTACTGACGTCAGCTGTATGGCGGATGACGTCAATAGTGGGGTCCTCTGGTACGGATATGACGTCAGCATGATGACGTCAGCAAGGTGACGTGGTATTACGGTGGGGTGACGTGGCAGAGACACGTGGCAGGGTGATGTGGGCCGGGCGCAGGTAGTGTGAGGTGATGTGGAGGCAACGTGGCAGGGTGATGTGGCGCTCCTATTACGTGAGGGAAGGGTGGTTTTGGCCTGTGCATCGGACCGCCTTTGGTACGGAGGTGGTTTCTGTCAGGGGCGGCCCGATGCAATGGGAGGCTGCCACCTGTCCCGGTGTACGACGGTAAAACTGTCGGACATCGGGTGGTAACCTACCACCACAATAGGGTGCCCGATACGAACAAGGGCCGTTGGATCTGAGGGGGGGCGATCCGACGGTGGACGGGAAAGGGAGATGCATGGAGTTTAATAAAAGAGCGTGCGCGTTAAAGGTTAATTTTCCGCGGCGCAGGTGGGTTTAGAACTTTAGGTTAAGGGTTTAATGGGTTTTGGTGCGTTGGAAATTTATTAAACAAACATTAATAATTTCCAAAGAAAATGCGCCGGGGGGGGGGTTTGCATTTGGAAAGGGTTTTCTTAGTGTTTTGGAAGGGGTCCAAACACCTGGGAATGGAAATTTATGCAGAAGGAGGGTTCTTACTAAAGTCCAGGTGACTTCATAATTCCCAGAGAAGTACTTATGGTTATATTCAACCAGGGGGAGGGGATATTTACATAAGGGGATTATTTACATAGTTTTAGTAGGGGGATGGGGAAAATATAGGGAGTTAAATAATAATGTCAGTAGTTAATATCGAGATGCCAAGAAAGCGCTAAGTTTCAGAGATCTTAGGCTTCAAAGGGGAGATAGAGCTGTGTAGAGAAAGTATAGATCCTCCTTGAGTGAAGCAGATCTTCACCAAGGTTAATGCCATGGAAAATGATGAAACTAAGAGATATCAAGTAGATCTTGACCTCTTTTTGGGGAAATTAGTTAATGATTTGGGGAAGAGGAAGAAAGGGAAGTTAGTTATGCCTGATTTGAGCTCC
>APFE031545328.1:1678-20703 GCA_000404065.3 Pinus taeda | reverse complement strand
GATGATGATGATGCTGAATCCCTCTAAATCCATCTAATATTTTATTTCTATGATAAATCCGTCTAAATCCATCTAGAGGAATCAAACCTCCTCAGATGCAAACATCTTTTAGAGTGAAAAGAGATTTGATCTTACTCAACTTGGTAGATCAAGAGTTAAGATGGATTTATGTTGTAATATAAATATAGTTGACATTGAAATATTTTATTTATAAATCATTTAATTATTTTTATTATAAATATTTTATAAATACTACATATCAAATCAATATTAAACATTGAAACAATTACAAATATTCCTCATACATTGAATTAGAAAATAGCTATTAATAGAATAAGAATTTTCTGAATCTTTCTATCGATATATGTTTCATGCTAAAATCTTTTACTGAATATAGATATTGAAATATTTTATTTCTAAGTTACATTAACCTTTATCTATAAATTCTAATGCTAAAGGAAATAAAGGTTAAATTATAAATTATACACTCTAATTGTAAAGGAAATAAAGATTAAATTATAAGTTATAAATTTTCATTATATAGGAAATAAAGATTAAATTGTAAATTGCAAATTCTCATTGTAAATTATAATTCTCATAAACTATAAATTGTACTTATAAAGGAAATAAAGTTCAAATTCTAAATTCTAATTCTAAAATAAAAAATAAATTGTAAATTCTCATTCTAAATTATAATTCTCATAAACTATAAATTCTAATTGTAAAGGAAATAGAGATTAAACTCTAAATTCTAATTCTAAAAGAAATTAGTATGAGATGTAAATGTAGTGAAAAAACTAAACTATAAAGAAAAGAATAATTGAAGGAAAACTTCATTTAGGGATGGCTACAATCCCAGCAGCCAAAAACAATATTTTTATTGTTAACATATTTTCGTTTTCAATATTACATGACAATTGAATGTAGAATGAATAAGACATTATATAATATTAATGCTATTATGTTTACATGATATTTATCAACACTAGTTAAGAAATTACATGTATCTAGATTTTTAATTTTCAATTAGAAATTACATGTATCTAGATTTTTAATTTTCAATTATTTTCTCAAATATAAAATTAAAGTGAAAATTTAAGTATTTTATTTATTACCAATATTTATTTTTTTGTTATTACTATCAGACTTGAGGATTCAATATTGACAATGATGGATCATTTTTTATTTGGCATCCACAACATATATATAGCAGTGCTTTCTCCATATTTATGTGCCAATGTGTTTATCTGATGTTATTGTTGCTATATATATATATATTAGCAATTTTTATGCTTGCTGATTTTTCGTTGATTTTTTGCCCATTCTAATGTTGTCAACATTGCTTGGAAGTGGGCAGTAACAGTTGGGAAAAAACTCCATGCTCTGAAACTCCTATTAAAATTGACTATAGAGAAGGAAAATGGTATAGAAATTTGAAGAAAATGTTGCTTGGTGCTGATTTAGAAATTTCACCTCATTCTTTAGGCTCCTCAAATCAATTACCTGCACCTCTTTGCTACTATCAGATTACAAAAATATGTGAATTATGGCCAAGATAGATGCAGGGAAACCACTTTTGCATATAGGATTCTTTACTATACAAACAATATCTATAAAAATGGGGAGGTTCACCACGGCACTACTACAATAAAGTAAGTGGAACATAAGCAAGAAAGAAGCATGACTATTACTTCTACTGCAAGTGCATGTGCATTGAATGATTAGCATATAAACATTACTGGTATTCTGGATTGGAATTGGAGCGTCCTCTTAGAGTTCTTGACGGTTCTATTTGTCTATTTGACAGTGGTGCTGGTGCTGAGTCACAGTTAGAGAAAGTATGGCGGCAAGCAGATAGGTATGGTGTTCTTAGATTTATCTTTGTCAACCAAATGGATCTACTTGGAGCAAACTTTTAGAGAACAAGAACATAATAATAACAAACCTAGGGGCAAAACCTTTTGCTCTGCAAATTCCAGTTGGGGCAAAAGACTACTATTAGGGACCTATTATAATAAGCATCATTAATGTTGTACATACATCATTAACCAATTGTATGTATGTTCTGCATATTGTCTTTCAATGAAATGCATTTGGGTGTGTAGAAATAAGTAGATAAATCAATTCAAATATCAAAGATAATCATATTTTAAAAATTATGTTTTCTTGGGGTCCTTAATAAATATAGTTAAAGTCTATAAGCACTTTTTTAAGGCATTACAGCACACCTCAGTAACTAATTTAATCATTTGCACATTTCTTGTCTTTTGGTGAGCGCGTTGGGACTTTTACAAAAGTTGTCCTGTTTTTTCGAACACAAAAAGGATTAAAGAACTAGATGTATCTGCTGTGTTTCATTACATGTTTAAAACTTTTGAACAATTGCTATAGTTCGACGTTTATGTAAATTAATCAAAGTCTGGCCAATTTTAGCTGAACAATCCATTGCTACTGCGTTGTAGCATTTCTTTTTGCATTATGGTCAGGTGAAGCAGTAAACCTTGGTGCATATTTAGCTATAATGGCCCTAGTGTCTTTTAACTCCTGAATTTATATTTTATGCGACAGCCGAAGAACTTGTAGCTTGTTAATTGAAAATAAAAACTTATTGTTGGATGATAGAGCTTGACATTATTCTTGTGGTTGATCTCTATCGGATGAGTTTATGATTATTGAGTTGGACAATGGCAATGTCCTTAGGTTCTATATGCATTTTATTATCAATATAATAGTTTACATAATATTTCTCACTGTAACTGGAAATGGAATGATGTTCATCTAAATTACACTCCATTGGTTGACATTGGAATGATGGCCATCTTAATTACACTTCATTGGCTCACTGAAGAGTAGAACATGTAAACAACTTAAAAGTGATTATTGATGAGAGGATGAGATTTACCATTTTGTTCTTTATGTTATCTGCAAAACATAAAACACATATAGTTCAATAACAGATATTGATTGTGAACCAAAACAAGTTCTAACTGATCTAATAAAATTGAAACTTGAATACCTATTGTAAACGCATGTGATAACAAACACTACTTATGAGAACAATAGTGTTTGACAATAGAAACTTAATTAACAATTTTGTATTTTCTTTGGATTAATACAATTGTGTCTCTTCTTGTGGTCACTAGTTTTAGTGACCCACTGGTGCTCACTAGAGCTGAAAATTTTCTTGTCCTTGCCTTTGGAGCAATTGTATGTATGTGGAAGGAAAAGCAATTATGATATCGCTATTGATTTGCCATACCATTGTTATGTACTTTTTCAGGTCTGAAGATGTGTAACTTGTCGTTTAGCTTGGTACATTCTCTTGTATACCACTTTACTTTGACTTTGTCAATATCATAAGTCCAGTAGCGATTTAAGTGTATGTCTGCATGGCAGAACTACATTGGGCTTGAACTTTTCTAAAAAATTACATTGTATTTAAGGAAATATGATGTCCATATAGCATAGAACTCCAAACATCAAATCTCTTTACTCCTTGTAGGCTTGAACCAATATCTCTTTTAGAGAAATTCAACAACTCTAATTTAATAATCCTATCGGCCTCTCTTTGTACCTTTTGGGACAATTGCTAGTTTATAATGAAAAAGGGGAAAATGAATAAGATAACAGTGAGAGATAAATCCTATTTGTAAAAAATAAAATAATATATAATTATATAATGAAAAAGGGAAAAATGCATAAGATGACAGTGAAAGATAAATCTAGAGCATCTAATTTGGTATACGACTATGAAATATTTCCTTAATATATAATCCTAGTTGTGTGGTATATGACTCCATCAATATCTAATCTTAATGGTCTATTTAATGAAAAATCCCCAAGTTTATCCACATAATAAAAAAAACACTCTTTCCACTCCAAAAAGTATTATTATTTATTTTTTGAATTAGCAAACAAAACCTCACAAATCATATAGAAAATAAGTGGGGTCGTGGAAGTCAATCGATTGAGATTATTTTTCCGATAAATCACATCAATAATTGTTGGTCTATGTTTCGAACCATTTAATGTGATTTATTATGAAAGCAAAAGTGAAAATAAACTACATTAGATGGTTAGAAATGTCCACCAATAATTAATGATGTGATTAATCTAAAAAACAATATCAATCAATATGAATCCAAAAAATATAAAATCAAACAAATCAATTAACATCAACGAACAAAAATACAACAAAATTAGCTAGAAAGATTCCATACTAAATGAAAATTTCTTACATTCTTTTCAACACGCTTTATTAGACTCGCGAAAGTCGTAGCACTGTACCAGTATCACGCTTTTATGTTTGCCCACAAATTTCCTCCAAATTTCAATATCTTCATGCTTATTATATGCCACACTAAATTCTACACTTGATTACCATTTTTTCACTAAACCTAATTCGTGGAAGGCATTTCTATATCCACCTCAATTGGATGCGGCACCGTTGATTTTATTTTTTAGTTTAATTGGATGAATCAGATTTAATCGGACAAATATACTTAGAATATGTTAAAATAAGATAATTACTCCTACATGAAGAGTTGGCTAAACATAGAAAGTAAGTTAAATGAGCGATTTCTATATCCACCTCAATTGGATGCAGCACCGTTGATTTTATTTTTTAGTTTAATTGGATGACTCAGATTTAATCGGGGCGAATATACTTAGAATATGTTAAAATAAGATAATTACTCCTGCATGAGGAGTTGGCTAAACATAAAGAGTAAGTTAACTGAGCGGTTTCTATATCCACCTCAATTGGATGCGGCACCGTTGATTTTATTTTTTAGTTTAATTGGATGACTCAGATTTAATCAGGGTGAATATAATTAGAATATGTTAAAATAAGATAATTACTCTTGCATGAGGAGTTGGCTAAACATAGAGAGTAAGTTAACTGAGTGGTTTCTATATCCACCTCAATTCGATGCGGCACCGTTGATTTATTTTTTGGCTTTATTGGATAACTCAGATTTAATCAAGGTGAATATACTTAAAATATATTAAAATAAGATAATTGCTCCTGCATGAGGAGTTGGCTAAACATAGAGATTAAGTTAATTGACTGATTGAGTGTTGAGTCAAGTCAAGTGATAGACGACTTTTAGTGTGTAATTACATGTGGTTGCATGTCAAGATATTTTAGATGATTGAGTGTTGAGTCAAGTCAAGTGATAGACGACTTTTAGTGTGTAATTACATGTGGTTGCATGTCAAGATATTTTAGGCAAGTCGCTAGTTGGAAAAGATTAAATACCCTTCACCGGATTCATTATAAGCATCATATTTTGTGTGATCAATAGAAAAGCAGAATTTGTGTGTGAATTATTTGTTTTGTCTTCTCTGTCTTTCCAATAAATTAGTATCAGAACCAGGTTTGAGACAAAAAGATTATGCGGGCACACCATGCATGTGGGAGTGATAAGGTAATCGGAAGTTTCTCAGCGGCTGTAGCCGAGCTCATCATTTTGTTTGTAGACAACATAGATACAATTTCTTGGAGGTTGAAAACCCATCCATTTTGAAAAAGCAGTCACAGCTTTCGTGAACACCCATCGCCGGGGAAGACTTGAGTAATCGGAAAATTGATGACTGTTGCAAAGTCGTCATGATCAACCAGCAAGCCGCTCTTTAGCATGGTTTTCGTAACTCAATACAAAGTCAACAGGTTTCTTTATGTTTTAAAGTTGACATAGTCACGTAGGCTAAAGTCATGTGATTTTTTCAAACTCATAAAGCGAAGTGGGTAAGATTTAAAAGTCACCTATTTTTTATATCTCATAAAGTGAAGTGGTAAGATTTTAAATATTTCTCACGTTATCATATCATTTTTCAACGAGTGATTATAAAAAGTATTTTTTTATATATAAATATTTTTGATATAAAAGATTTATATTAAAATAATAAAGGGTTTTTTTGAAGGATATTTTTGAGGAAGATGGCTTTTTCAAATTTATAGTAATAGTTTCCACCGTTTACAGTGAAATATTATGATGTATGAGCCATTAAGATGGCAACCACGTTGCATGCACATGGTGTTTGAAATTATGTCGAGTTTGGGTTTTGAGGACCTAAAAATGAAGCAGAAGAACAAGCTCTTAGTAATACAGAGAAAGAACAATGAAAGAAAGACAAGAAGAAGAATGCACAAACATTGCAGTTTATCCAACAAGGAGTGGACCAAGTAGTGTTCGAGAAGATTATGGTCACGTCTTCAGCGAAAGTAGCATGGGATATTTTGGCGACAAACTATACATGTATGGTCAAAGTCAATATTGCTAAGTTATAGAATACTAGGAGAGATTTTGAAAGTCTACAGATGAAGGAGATAGAGGACATCGGTTCTATCATGAATCGGGTTATAACTGTCGTAAATTAGTTAAAAATCTATGGTGAGGAAATCAAAGGTCAAACAGTGGTTGAGAAGGTCCTCGGATCTTTGTCTACCAAATTTGATGTTGTGGTAGCAGCCATAGAAGAAGCCAAGGATTTGGAATCTTTGATAGTTAATGAGCTTATGGGATCACTTCTATCACATGAGTCAAGGATAGACAGAAATAAGGATTCCACTTTAGAGACCGCTTTCAAAAGTCAGGTTTCTATTTCAAGAGAGAGGTCGAGGTAAAAGTAGAACGAGAGGCAGAGGACGAAGTGGAAGATATGGTGGTCAGAGAGATGGTCGAGAAGAGCATGAAAATGAAAGTGGAAGAAACTAAAGAAGCTTCAACAATAATCAAAGAGTTGACAAATCAAATGCGAGATGTTATTATTGCAATAAGTTTGGTCACTATGCTCTTGATTGCAGGAAGAAGATAGTTTATCAAGGGAACCAATGAGCTAATATCACTACAGAGAGTACTAACTCCATGTTCCTAGCTTGCCATACCATGTATGAACTTTTGGCTAGTGTGTGGATGTTAGACAGTGGTTGGAGTAACCACATGATAGGCAACAATAATTTGGTTGCAAATTTCGATCAATCTGTGAAAATAGAGATAAAGTTGGGGACTGACAAGATTGTGGAAGTAGATGACAAAGGAGTGGTCAACATTCTGACCAAGCAGGGGGAGCCGAAAACAATCTTCGAGGTATATTATGTTCCTAGTCTCAAACATAATTTGTTAAGTGTTGGTCAATTGACGCAGAAAGGATACAAAGTTATCTTTCAAAGTCAAGAATGTGTTATATATGACAAGTCACCATGTTCCATGTTCCTAGCTTGCCATACCATGTATGAACTTTTGGCTAATGTGTGGATGTTAGACAGTGGTTGCAGGTAACCACATGATAGGCAACAATAATTTGGTTGCCAATTTCGATCAATCTGTGAAAATAGAGATAAAGTTGGGGACTGACAAGATTGTGGAAGTAGATGACAAAGGAGTGGTCAACATTCTGACCAAGCAGGGGGAGTCGAAAACAATCTTAGAGGTATATTATGTTCCTAGTCTCAAACATAATTTGTTAAGTGTTGGTCAATTGACGCAGAAAGGATACAAAGTTATCTTTCAAAGTCAAGAATGTTTTATATATGACAAGCCACCAACAAAGAAGCTTATAACGAAGGTGCAAATGACTAGGAACAGACTCTTTCCTCTAATTATGAATTACAGTGGTCAAGTGATTTCTTTTACAGTTGCATGTTCTAATGATTATTGGTTATGTCACTTTCGATTTGGACACTTGCACTTTTCTGGTTTAAGATTGTTGCAGCAGAAACAGATAGTGAGAAGATTAACTCCCATCAAAGAACCTGCTAGTACTTGTTAAACACATACATGTCAACAACATAATATTAAAGATAAGCTTGAGAGTGTGTCTATTATTAACAAATAACTTACATTTATAGTACATTCATATGACTTTTGGTTTCGTATTGCAAGGTATCTTGCACTTCCTTAGACTATTTAGTTTCCAGACCAACCCTTAGAGGATTAGGTGTCCAACATTCCCCCCCTTAATCCAAAGGGTTATGTATAACTCCAAGAAGAGCGTTGTAATACAAAACGTGCAAAAATGCATGGCATCACTAGGTTGAATGTGCTCTCTGAAATGTTGGTATAAGGGAGGTGGTTTAAAGATGACCACCAATACTGGAACGCTTAGTGCAATTCCCGTAACTCTTCCAAGTCTGGCATGAAGCTCAAGTCTTCTGCTAGAGGAAGTGCTCCTGATGTTTTGAAGAGGGAAACCTTCAACCATGAAAGGGATGTCTCGCCCTGCATAAAAGGGAGAACCTCAACTTGAAAAGGGAGGTCTCAATCTGTTATGGTTTAAGGATGACCAACAACTCTGGAATGCTTAATGCAATTCCTGGAACTCTTCCAAAAATCACAAGAAGTTGAAGTCTTCTGCTAGAGGAAGTGTCCCCAATTCTTTGAAGAGGTATCACTGATTGAAGGCATGCTCAGGGGCATATTTGTCTTTGGCTACAACTTTGAACCTAGTATGGCAGGTTGTGGCTCAAGCTCGGTTGATGTGGCTTTGAAGCTTGTAGATGACCATCACTTCCCCCCCTTGTCAGATCCAAGGTGACATGATGGAGGAAACTCAACTGCAAGACTGTTCAATACTATAGAACAAGTTTAGACATATGATTGAAATATCTTCTTGGTTGTTGATGCCCATTGCCAAGAAGCGATCCATCCAAAATAAATTTTTGTTTTTGCAAAAGGTTTGTTTCTGAAGCATCTATTTGAAGAATGATTGGTTTTATGATAGTGCCTACATCGATGAAGATCAAAACAATGATCTTTGATATGGCCAACTCAGTCACAGTGTTGGCATTTCACAATCTGTTGTTGTTGTTGTGGAATAGGTGCAGAATTTGGAACCGATGAAGGTGGGCTGTTATGAAGGAACCCAACACTCTGAAATTTGATGGGCTTGGAATAGTCTGGAATATGAAAGGAAACCTCCTTATCATATCCAAGACCTATTATGTGCTTGTTGTGGACAAGCTCTTCCCAAGGTCTGATGATGGGCTTGGGAAGTGCACACTGAACTTCTGCATCTGCATGTAACTCTGATGCTTTATTGGGCTCTGAATCAACTGTAAGATTATTGTTTTGTTGTTTATGGGAGTCTGTTTCAATCTTTTGAACAGAAATAGGTTCAGAATGATGACTCCACTATTGTAATTCTTCCTGTTGTAGTTGAGATTCACGCTGCAAAAAATCAATCTATTCTTGTGCATATTGAAGACAAGTCTGGATTTCTGAGAGAGAGACTTTGCTGATTTAGAATGTCTGATTAGAAGTAGACTGTATTAGAGTTTTCAAGAACTCTAATACTTCACCAATTTGAGTCATTTTCTCCAATGTCAAACTTAAAAATTTGTTCACAACTATGAACCAATGTCACTGTAAGGTATTCTCTTTAGCCCAAAAAACAAAAATTTTTGGGCACCCAAAATCTTCAAACTTGAAAACTATTTGTTTATCAAATAGCTAATAAAGCTTTAACTAATTGCACCAAAGGTACACCTATTATGTTAGGGGAAGCACTCATTTTTTTAATGTAATGGAATGTTAAAAATTAATGGACTCAACCCAAATTTTGTGAATTCAATTCCGTTTTCACAAATGAAAATATTCCTGGAAAATCTGTGCAAATGCTTCAATAGGGATATTATAGAAACTCAAGGCATATAATGCCAATGAACACTCTAATGTTGAATGAGCAGCTCCAACACAAAATAGAGATTATTTGATCATGTGTTTCTGTTCCAATTCACTGTCAAGTACTAATCCTCTTCCATTCACAAGCTACGTAATCATATGTATACCACTCCAGTAAAAATAAAGTGATACACATCTACCTTGGTAAAAGAGGTTAAACAACTATTTTGCCTCTCTGCTACAACTCTACAACAGCCATCCCAAAACCAAACTTGTAATCTTTCTTCCAATGATTAATCTCTACAGAAAAAACAAAATTCACTCGCATATTCAATCTTTATTCAAGACAAGCAGCAGCACAACCATTCGTATCAATCCTTCCCCTCAGGCGGCACCAATGGATCAGCATGAAAAACTGTGCGATGAACATTTACATCCCATTGATTTTGATGCAAGTACAATCGACACAACTCACATTAATATGGATCAAGTTGATGAGAAGTTTCGTTTTACTTGTATCATGCAGAGAGAAAGTGTTGAAGCAGGAATCTTGAACTTCAAAGCTGCTTATGCCTCATCAATAGATGGGATTTTCTCCAAATTCAAGTTGTCATTGTCGTCAAAAGGACATTCACACAATGCTCGAAACTGTTGCTACATTAGTATCTTTAAAAGAGAAGGCAAGTGATATTGACCGAACAGAGGCTGTCCATATGTTGCTATAGAGTGGTGGAGCAGAACGCTATATAACTGAGAAGAGTCCCATAACCAGGAGAATCATTGCATGAACATAGTTTTGCTGGAATGGTATATCATTTTTGGTGGCTCAAGCATGCTTAGCTAACGGTGGTGCAATTAGGGAAGGACAGACTGGTTGCTGAGCTTACCTTGCAACCCGTCTATCTCTTCAAATTCGGTTTATTTACACTACCAATCTGCCCAAAATTTATCTCTGAGGTAACACGCAGCCCCAGGAAAGCGAACTCTGTCCAAAACTTCAGGAGATGCTTGCAACTCTTCCTTAGAATTTCCTATATCCAATAGGTGTCTGCAAACTTTTTGCGCTCTTAATTCTTGTAAATAGGACTCAAACTTGCTAGGGTCATCTTTCCAAGCCAAGAAAGCAGCATCATCTTTCCATAACTCCTCTCCAAAATCACCAACCTTTGAAGCCAAAAACCAGTCCTTAATCAAACACAAAGCTAATTTATGAGATAGGTTGTTTCCACGAGCCAAAGCTTCAACAGATATGCGGAAAGGAATCTAGTCTTGAGACCGATGCAAAGATTTTATGGTCAAAGAAACTCTTAAAGCAGGGAGAATAAAACAGTCTTCCCACGAACCAAAGCTTCTCTTAATGCAATTCTCTTAGTTCGTTGGTCTCATAATCAAATGCCGGTTTGTGAAAAACCTAAGGCACAAGGCAACTTGATGGTCATGGAAGTAAATCTGGCCACATTCAGCTAATGCACTCAGTCTTATGTGTTCCCAGCAAACTCAACCCTCCTCAACAACACTTTGAATTTAGGGACTTAGGTGTGAACTTGTCTTCAGGTGAAAAAAAATCAACTCGAGTAGGAGATATCTCGTACAATAGTAAAAATGAGTGGTTCCATTTCACCTTTCTCAAAAAACCCATCCATCGAATGAAAGAAAAGCTCCAGACTCAATGTAAGCTCCAGAAATCACTGGTGCATTGTTAATTTTACAAAATATGTAGAACATAGATAAGAGCGTTCAGCGTGACAAAGGGGCAGAGGATAGGAGTGCTGGTGCATTTTTTATTTTATTTGAGGCAGTGGATAGAGAACCCAACACAAATCTAGTTGAGAGAGGTCAACCACACAATGTGTAGCATGAAATAGACATGCACAATAATAATAGTTCTATCTGCAAAAACGCAGAACTGACATGCACAGAGAGGCCACAACTAGTGGCTCAGATTTGAGCAGGGCAGAAATTCGCTTGCAGCTCTGATACCATGTTAAACACATACATGTCAGAAACAAAATATTAAAGATAAGCTTGAGAGTGTGTTTATTATTGACAATGATATACATTTATAGTACATTCATATGACTTTTGGTTTCGTATTCCAAGGTCTCTTGGACTTCCTTAGACTATTCAGTTTCCACACCAACCCTTAGAGGATTAGGTGTCCAACAGTACTTGTGAGTGTTGCATCTTGGGAAAGCAACACCATGAAAGTTTTCCAAAGGGAGTTGCATACAGAGCAAAGAAACATCTTGAGCTAGTGCATACAGACTTGTGTGGACCTATGAGAACACAGTTGGTTGGTGGAAGTTGTTACTTCCTCACTTTCATTTATGAATACAACAGAAAGACTTTGGTTTAGTTCTTGAAGCAGAAGTCTGAAACTTTTGCAAAGTTCAAAGAATTCAAAGCCTTAGCAGAGAACCAAAGTGATCGAAAGATCAAGCTATTGAGGTCAGATCCTAGTGGAGAATATGATTCAAAGGCATTCCATGATTATTGAAAACAACATGGAATTAGAAGACAGTTTACAACCAGGTACACAATTATGAACATGGGAAGGATCATGTTGAAAGGCAGAAACCTGTCTAATGAGTATTGGGCAAAATCCGTTTCATGTGCTATTTATGTGATCAACAGATCTCCTACAAAGAGTGCGATGAACAGAGTACTAGAACAAGCATGGTCAAGTATGTATTGCAGCGTATCTCATCTCAAAGTATTTGGATGTGTAGTTTATGCACATGTGCCTAAGAAGCGAAGAGGCAAATTGGATGATAAAAGTGAAAAATGCATATTCACTAGTTATAATGAGCAATCAAAACCTTACAAATTGTATAACCCTGTTGCAAACAAGACCATAATTAGCAAATATGTTGTGTTCAAAGAACAAGAGTCATGGAATGGAACTGTAGACAAAACAATTGATGCACAAGTGTCACTGATGGAAGAAAATGATGTAGCAGAAAAGGAGCAACAAGAATCACAGGTGAAGACACCAAACATAGACACACCAAGAAGGACTCCAAAATTTTCAAAGCAACATGGATCTTCAAGCAGATCAATAGATCAAGATTCTCTCAGCAATCAATCAAGTGACGAATCAAACAATGGTAAGAGAAAGATGTGAAGTTTGAAAGATATTTATGATTATTTGGATATTAGTTCAAATTTTGCATTGTTGTCATTCAAACCTTCTTCGTTTGAAGAAGCAACGAGAGATTAAAATTGAGTGCAAGCCATTGATGAAGAAATTGAAGCTATTGAAAAGAATGATACATGAGATTTGATTGATTTACCAAAGGACAAAAATATCATTGGCGTAAAGTGGGTGTACAAGATAAAGATGAAAGAGAAAGGTGAAATTAACAAATTCAAAGCTAAAATTGTAGCAAAACGATTCTCGCAGCAACCAGGAATAGGCTTTGGAGAAACATTTGCTCCAGTAGCCAGATTGGATGCCGTAAGAGCAGTTTTAGCGATAACATCTCAGAACAAGTGGAAAGTATATCAGATGAATGTGAAATCAACCTTCTTGAATGGAATTCTAGAAGAAGAAATTTATGTGCAGCAGCCTCCAAGTTATGAAGTTGAAGGTAACGAAGATAAATTTTATAGGTTGAATAAAGCGCTCCATGGACTAAAACAAGCACCTAGATGGTAGTGTAGCAGAATCCACAGCTACATGATTAAGAATGGATTTTGCAAAAGCAACATTGAACCTACCTTATACACAAAGGTAAATGAGCATGGACAAATTTTCATTGTTTGCTTATATGTTGATGACATGATTTTTACAGGTGATTTTGAGAGAAATGAATTTAAAGTAGTCATGATGAAAGAATTTGAGATGATAGATCTTGGTTTTATGAAATATTTTCTTGGCAGAGAAGTTGAACAATTTAAAAAATTAATTTTTATTTGTCAATATAAATATGTCAAAGATTTATTGAAAAGATTCAGGATGGAAAATTGCAAACCTATCCCTACACGAGTTGCAACAGGTACAAAGTTAAGCAAGGATGGTGAAGGATCAAATGTCAATCCAATTTTATTCAAAAGATTGGTTGGTAGCCTCATGTATCTCCCAGCTACAAGACCAGATATCATGCAACAAGTGAGTTTGATTTCCAGATTTATGGAGACTCCAAAGGACACACATTAGAGTGCAGGAAAATGATTTCTGAGATACATAGTAGGAACTAGAGATTGTAGTATAATGTATGCAAGCACAAAAAAGAAGGATTTGATTGGATACACAGATAGTGATTTCGCAGGCAGTTTGGATGATAGGAATAACACCTCTGGTTTTGTGTTCCTCCTCGGTTTATGTGTGATTTCATGGACATCTAAGAAACAACCCATTGTGACACCTTCGTCAACAGAAACAGAATATGTAGCAGCAACATGTCAAGTAGTGTGGTTAAGAAGAGTATTTGATGGACTCAAGTAGAAACAACAAGGATCAACAGTAATATATTCTGACAACATCTCAATGATTGCACTATCCAAGAATAGTGAAGAGTAAGAATATTGATACTAGACATCAGTTTATTAAATAACTTGTGAGTAATGGAGATGTTCACTTGAAGCCTTGTAAATTTAGTGATCAATTGGTTGATATATTGACTAAGTCATTAGCACAAGATGTGTTTGAGTTTCATAGAAGAAACTTGGGTGTTGTAAGCCTAGCTGAGACATAGACTAGCGGGCATGTTTGAGTTGTCATGATTCATGTTTTAGTTTAGTGGTCGTAATTCAGGGGGGGTGTTAAAATAATATAATTACTCCTACATGAGGAGTTGGCTAAACATGGAGAGTTAGTTCACTGAGTGATTGAGTGTTTGAGTGTTCAGATTGAGTAGTGTTTGAGTGTTGAGTCAAGTCAAGTGAGGTGATAGACGACTTTTAGTGTGTGATTGAATGTGGTTGCATGTCAAGATATTTTAGGAAAGTCGTTAGTTAGAAAAGGTGAAATACCCTTCACCGAGTTCATTGTAAGCATCATATTAGTTATCCAACCGAATATGCTTTGTCTGAGACTCACATCCTCTGTTGCGGCACGTGGGAGAGAAGTGATGGAAAAAGCATTATGTAATTTTGTGCGTGGGGGAGTGAAGTGATGAAAAATGTTTATTTATTTTTGCCGCGGTAAAACTTTTTTGGTGGCGGCGACGGTGACACTCGTCTGCTCATCTTCCTGCGAAACCAACCATCTCCATGCAAAAGAAATGGATTGTTGGTCAAAAAGCATCATTGATTATGAGAGGGACACTTCATCTTGAGAGCGACACTTCATCTTGAGAGCGACACTTCATCCAATTATGATTTTGCAAGTATTCAATAGTTTTGATTGACTATCAAGAAAATCTAATGACCGTGAGGACGTGTTGGTTGATTAGGGTTCGAACATCGGTTGGACTTAGGAAAGGCACATGATAAAAAAATGCAATTGAAGTGTGAGCAAGTACAAAGTCACTGCATATGTCATATTTGGCTGATTTATCATTCATGCTATGCATTTTATGTTGACAACACTCAGAAGCGATGAGGGACATTTTCAGTTAGCTAACGAATATGCAATGCAACATATGTTGGAGGGAATCTTGATGGAAGTAATAGTTTTTTCACAGAAACTGAAATTATTGAAACTGTGTCAAGGGAAAGAATACTTGTGCGGTTAGGTCAATAGCTAAATATATAAGGACAGGTGCTTTCAAAGACCATTAAAAGGTTACAGATGACGCCAGTGAAGATACATGAAGTTAAAAAAGTCTATGAGGTTCGAAGAATTATTCGCTACCTTTATTTAATGCTTCTCATTGCCATATACATAAGTAATCGGTTCGAAAAATTATGTGTCTTTTGGAATTGGATGTGGATGTAATAATTCAAATTTGAAAAAGAAGAGAAACATAAATGCATGATTTTCAGTTATCGGTAAAATGAAAATCACACTTCTCAAGGGTTGCTGAGCTTACCTTGCAACTTGTCTATCTTTTCAATTTCGGTTTATTTACACTAGCAATCTGCCCAATATTTATCTCTGAGGTAACACGCAGCCCCAAGAAAGCGAGCTCGGTCCAGAACTTCAAGTGATGCTTGCAACTCTTCCTTAGAACTTCCTATATCCAATAACTGTCTGCAAACTTTCTACGATCTTAATTATTGTAAATAGGACTCAAACTTGCTAGGATCATCTTTCCAAGCCAAGAAAGTAGCATCATCTTTCCATAACGCCTCTCCAAAATCACCAACCTTTGAAGCCAAAAACCAGTTCTTAATCAAACACAACGCTGATTTATGAGATAGGTTGTTTCCACGGGCCAAAGCTTCAATAGATATGCGGAAAGGAATCTAGTCTTGAGACCGATGCAAAGATTTTATGGTCAAACAAACTCTTAAAGCAGGGAGAACAGAACAGTCTTCCCATGAACCAAAGCTTCTCTTAATGCAATTCTCTTAGTTCGTTGGTCTCATAATCAAATGCCGGTTTGCGAAAAACCTAAGGCACAAGGCAACTCGACGGTCATGGAAGTAAATTTGGCCATGTTCAGCTGATGCACTTAGTCTTACGCGCTCCCAGCAAACTCAGTCCTCCTCAACAACACTTCGAATTCAGGGACTCAAGTGTGAACTTGTCTTCAGGTGACAAAAAATCAACTCGAGTAGGAGATATCTCATACAACAGTAAAAATGAGTGGTTTCATTTCACCTTTCTTAAAAAACCCATCTAGCGAATGAAAGAAAAGCTCCAGACTCAGTGTAAACTCCAGAAATCACTAGTGCATTGTTAATTTTATAAAATATGTAGAACATAGATAGGAGTGTTCAGCGTGACAGAGGGGCGGAGGACAAGAGTACTGGTGCGGTTTTTTTAATTTGAGGCAGTGGATAGAAAACCCAACACAAAACTAGTTGAGAGAGGTCAGCCAGATAGTGTGCAACATGAAATAGGCATGCACAATAATAATAGTTCTATCTGCAAGAATGCAGAATTGACATGCACAGAGAGGCCACAACTAGTGGCTTAGATTTGAGCAGGGTAGAAATTCGCCTGCAGCTTTGATACCATGTTAAACACATACATGTCAGCAACATAATATTAAATATAAGATTGAGAGTGTGTTTATTATTGGCAATGATATACATTTATAGTACATTCATATAACTTTTGGTTTCGTATTCCAAGGTCTCTTGGACTTCCTTAGACTATTTAGTTTCCACACCAACCCTGAGAGGATTAGGTGTCCAATAGTACTTGTGAGTATTGCATCTTGGAAAAGCAACACCATGAAAGTTTTCCAAAGGGAGTTGCATATAGAGCAAAGAAACATCTTGAGCTAGTGCATACAGACTTGTGTGGACCTATGAGAATACGATCGGATGGTGGAAGTTGTTAATTCCTCACTTTCATTGACGAATACAACATAAATACTTTGGTTTACTTCTTGAAGCAGAAGTCTGAAACTTTTGCAAAGTTCAAAGAATTCAAAGCCTTAGAAGAGAACCAAATTGATCAACAGATCAAGCTATTGAGGTCAGATCCTGGTGGAGAATATGATTCAAAGGCATTCCATGATTACTAAACAACATGGAATTAGAAGACAATTTACAACGAGGTACACACCACAACGGAATGGTGTAGCAGAGAGAAAGAACATGACAATTATGAGCATGGTAAGGAGCATGTTGAAAGGCAGAAACTTGTCTAATGAGTATTGGGCAGAAGCAGTTTCATCTGCTATTTATGTGATCAACAGATCTCCTACAAAGAGTGCGATGAACAGAGTACCAGAACAAGCATGGTCAAGTATGTATTGCAGCGTATCTCATCTCAGAGTATTTCGATGTGTAGTTTATGCACATGTGCCTAAGAAGCGAAGAGGAAAATTGGATGATAAAAGAGAAAAATGCATATTCACTAGTTATAATGAGCAATCAAAACCTTACAAATTGTATAACCCTGTTGCAAACAAGACCATCATTAGCAGATATGTTGTGTTCAAAGAACAAGAGTCGTGGAATGGAACTGTAGACAAAACAATTAATGCACAAGTGTCACTGATGGAAGAAAATGATGTAGCAGAAAATGAGCAACAAGAATCACAGGAGAAGACACCAAACATAGACACACCAAGAAGGACTCCAAAATTTTCAGAGCAACATGGATCTTCAAGTAGATCAATAGATCAAGATTCTTCTAGCAATCAACTAGGTGATAAATCAAACAATGGTAAGAGAAAGATGCAAAGTTTGAAAGATATTTATGATGATTTGGATATTAGTTCAAATTTTGCATTGTTGTCATTCCAACCTTCTTCGTTTGAAGAAGCAACCAGAGATTAGAATTGAGTGCAAGCCATGGATGAAGAAATTGAAACTATTATAAAGAATGATACATGAGATTTGATTGATTTATCAAAGGACAAAAATCTCATTGGCGTAAAGTGGGTGTACAAGACAAAGATGAATGAGAAAGGTGAAATTGAGAGATTCAAAGCTAAACTTGTAGCAAAAGGATTCTCGCAGCAACTAGGAATAGGCTTTGGAGAAACGTTTGCTCCAATAGCAAGATTGGATGTCGTAAGAGCAGTTCTAGCGACAACAGCTCAGAAGTTGAAATATTTTCTTGGCATAGAAGTTGAACAATTTAAAAAATGAATTTTTATTTGTCAATATAAATATGTCAACGATTTATTGAAAAGATTCAGGATGGAAAATTGCAAACCTATCCCTACATGAGTTGCAACAGGTACAAAGTTAAGATCAGATGTCAATCTAATTTTATTCAAACGATTGGTTGGTAGCCTCATATATCTCATAGGTACAAGACCAAAGGAGTGAGTTTGATTTCCAGATTTATGGAGACTCCAAAAGGCACACAATGGAGTGCAGGAAAATGATTTCTGAGATACATAGCAGGAATTAGAGATTGTAGCATAATGTATGCAAGCAAAAAAAAGAAGGATTTGATTGGATACACAGATAGTGATTTTGTAGGCAATTTGGATGATAGGAATGTCACTTCTAGTTTTGTGTTCCACCTCGGTTTATGTGTGATTTCATGGACATCTAAGAAACAGCCCATTGTGACACTTTCATCAACAAAAGCAGAATATGTAGCAACAACATCAACAGCATGTCAAGTAGTGTGGTTAAGAAGAGTATTTGATGGACTCAAGAAGAAACAACAAGGATCAACAGTAATATATTGTGACAACATCTCAATGATTGCAATATCCAAGAATAATGAAGAGTAAGCATATTGATACGAGATATCAGTGTATTAGATAACTTGTGAGTAATGGAGATGTTCACTTGAAGCCTTGTAAATTTAGTGATCAATTGATTGATATATTTACTAAGTCATTAGCACAAGATCTGTTTGAGTTTCATAAAAGAAAC